>SKCR01038531.1:0-133319 GCA_019454045.1 Zanthoxylum bungeanum | reverse complement strand
TAGTACTCTTAAAGCTGCATCTATCGGGATAGTATGACTAGGTCATGACTTCTCGATTACAGAGATTAATTGCTCAAGATCCGATATATGCTTCGTACGGGGTAGACACGGAGTCAGCCCTAGGCCTAGCATGTGACATTTGATACTGGATCGTATTACGTATTACATAATATTAGTTTTACTACGCCTGATACAAATGATATTCCTCGGCGAATATTTCTGAAGAATTTGGTAGGCACGGTGCTTTGCTATAAGCCAACCATGTCCAATTAATTCGAAAGTGACTATCATAATAATTTTGCGAGGCATAATTATTTAATTAAATTGGAATTAATTATGGCGCGATGACAAATTCGTTTAATCGGAATTAAAAGAACCCGATAAAATTGCCCTTGACTTTACGTGTGACTTTTTGTGTTTTGGGAACACAAAATATCTTTGACTTTGGCGGGACCAAGTCAAGTTGTTTTGAAGAAGCCAACTCAAATTTTGAATTTAAAGTGTGGTGGGACCACATGACTTATATCAAAGGTCAAAAATTGATGTAAGTAGTTGGTTTAATTTATTAAATGCATTTAACACACAAAACCACCAAGTCTTGAAAACTCTCTCTTCTTCTCCACCTTGGCCGATTCATTCTCTCAATGGAAGTGAAATTTTGCTTCAAAATTTCAACATAGCTAGCACTTGAATGAGTCAAATAAGGTGATAGGGAAACTCACCCAAGGAATAAACAACATAACAACAAGCTTGAAACTTCATCCAAAGAGGAAATTTCGTAATTTCTCCAAATAACAATGTAAGTGATTCCGCCACTTTTCTTTTTATTTCACACATAGAATCATGTTTAGGATTTTGTGGTATGTCTTAGAGACTAACAGCCCCAGCCAAAGAAAAGAACAGCTAGCAAGGGGAAAGATGACCACTGGGGTAGATGAAGATGGTGAAAATGGGAAGAGAAATGCTCATAGGATGAGATCTGTAATCATCTCCGGAGTCATATCGTCATGGGAGCTATGTGAAGAAGAGGAAGAGGGACATACTCAAGAATCCTCTAGTAACAGTCTACTCTTTGCGAATAGTGACCTGGAACGGTTTCAGGGGAAGGATATGAAGACCCCAGTTATGGAAGATATCATGCAATGAGTGGAAGACGCAGGGAAACCCGTGAATGAGAGCGTGACAGTTCTGAGAATCAGATGAGGAGTTGGTTTCATGATGAGATGAAAAGTGAGAGGAAAGTATAAAAGACGGACCAATGGGTGACCAAGACATGGAGACATCGTCCCCTTTTTTCACGAAGGAAATAATGGCAATAGGATTTCCAATGAGATTCATCATGCCTTCGATGGACGTTTACAAAGGCAACATGGACCCAAAGTCTCATGTTGAGAAGTTTGTTTTGTTGATGGAAATTCAGGGAATGGCCGGATGGGCCATCTGTAAGGTGTTCCCTTTAACCCTTGGCGGGTCAGCCACTTTATGGTTCAGAGACTTGACCCTGGGAAGTATCAGTAGCTTCAAGCAATTAGGGAAAATCTTTATATAACACTTCAAAGGAGCGTGTGTCCCTAGGAAGATGATAGGGTCATTAAGGATGATGAAGTAGAGGGATGATGAGCCTCTCGAAAGCATTGTTGACAGATATCACAATTTGGTGTTAGAGATCGGGGCGTACGAGTCCCCGGAGGTCTTGTAAAGTTTCAATGGAACTTTCTGGGTCGGGAAATTTTGGTCCCACATGAGGATCCATGAGATACTGGACTATGTTACGGTTTTAGAACGGATAATAAAGTTTGTGCTGATGGAGGAATAATAAAAGATTTCCCGATAAGGGGGCACCCAGAGGACTAAGATACCCAGGCCAAAAAATCAGCGCGATTTGGGCAAAGATGTAAGTAGACCAGTCCTAAGACAAAAGGAGTTCAAGCCGATGCCTCAGAATAATCAAGTTCAAGAGAGGAGGCTGTCTGCTCAGGTCAACCATGTCGCCAGAGGGACAATCCACACACCCCTGAACAGATCTGGCCTAGATAGTTCAGGAAATCCAAGATAAAGGTCTATTGACTAAGCCCGACCGAAGGAGGTTCCCGATTGAGAAGGGAAATGATAAGGCTTATTATTTACACCATAATATAAGGGGACATGCCACGAATAGATGTAGAGACCTATAAGATCATATGGAAGACGTGATAAAAAATTACTATCTGAATGAGTACATGGACCAAGTGGCTATGAAGGCCGACCATCATTGATAGCGCTGACTTGGAATGTTGAGGTGCTGAGGGGATATTTTAAATAGAACATATCTTAAAATGACCCACATGTTGGGGAAATTATGGAACCCCTAGGGTCGGATCGATGCCCCTGGCAGCCCAAATGGGTCTAACCCATGGATATCAAGTATGGGTGTAATTTTAAATCATTTAATGAAATACTATATTCCATTACGAGTGTAAAGGAAAAAATCGGGACTGATTCGGAGTCCAGAAACTTCAGAACGAAGTAAAATAAAATTATTGTGCGTAGTGCGTGTATGTGCTCGCTACAGCGCGCGCGTGAATAGTGTGCGCTACAGTGCACGCGGGCACTGTAGCATGAAAATAACAACAATTTTTTTTTTAATTTCATTTTGCAAATTCATTCTGCTCACTTTCCAGTGAGATGAATGGATTAGGGTGATTTAACCTAATCTATTCTGATTCTCCCTAAACACTTCAAAAATACCCAAAATTAATTTTTAATTTCAAAACCAACATTAACACATGTTATAGAATAAAAATAAAGTTTTTCAAAATATCAAATATTTTTCCAAAAACATAAATTTATTCTAAATACGCACTTGCGTAAATTTTGAATCCAATACACAAACTATTTTAGAATCCCAATAAGAAATGTCTCGTGAACAATTCTAGGTCACCCAAAAGTGTTCAAGTGATTCTATAATGGTAGCCATAACTCTAAGCTTTAACTTAGAGTTCCAAACTTTTATTAATTGTTCCATGTCCAACATGAACATCTTTAACCCAATTACAAGCATGTTGTGTTTATACTTCTAAAGTATCATAACACAATTGATTAGCCTTATTCAACATTAAGCTATGTGATCATGCACCTAATAAAAAAATAAACATAGCTTCGGAGAAGATCAAACATTACATAGTAAGCTTGATGCAATATACAATCTACTTCTCATTGTTGAAATTGTTGGAGAACCTCCAAGGTGTGCAAGCTCGACTTCAAGATCCAATCTCGATTTCCGACGCAACCAAGCTTCACTTCAAGATCTAATCTTGATTTCTCCTTAATGAAATGTTTTAGAGACCTCACAGGCTTCTCTAAACACTTCCAACTTAGGCTAATCTCTCTAAGAATTTGCTTGTATTTGAACTTGTAATTAAAACCTTCCTAAATCTTGCTATTTATAGCAAAACTTAGGCAATTTTTAATTAATAAAAGTTGTAATCAACTTTTAAGTGGGCTTAATCCAATTTATCAAAATATGTATAATTAGGTGTGATTAATCTTCATTGTCTCACACTTTAATTTAATCCAATTAAATCAAGTCAATGATTAGGAGATGGATTAGTTAAATGTTTGCCACATTGATTTAATCCAATTAAATCAAGCCAAAACCACCTATTATTACATACTTACAATTACCATAATATCCTTAAATGTTAGATATAATTATGATTTTACAATTAAGTCATTGTGTAATTATTGAATTAATCAAATTAATCCAATTAGGTCAAAATAAATAATCAATGTTATCCAATAATATTTGATTATCTTAGCATGTCTACTGGTGAAAAAGTTTCCTCATAGTCAATCTCAGGACATTGAGTGTTACATTTCGCTACCAGTTGGGCCTTAAAGGTTTCCACCTTTCCATCGGGCCCTCGTTTCCTTTTGTATACCCATTTACAGCCAATAGGTTTAACTCCTTCAGGAAGTTCAAATAAGTCCCAGACTTGATTGGCATGCATTGAATCTATTTCAGATTTCATGTTTTCCTGCCATTTTACCAAATCGATTACAATATCGCTTCTTTATACATAGTCGGATTGGTTTCAAAAGGAGAACATCAAGGCTCATATCAGATGTTAAAAATAATCTTTCGGGATGCCTTGATATTCTATTCGACTTACGTAGAATCCGTGTTGTAGATCATTTACCTAGTTGGATCTCTGGTTCCATCTCAGGTTCCTTAATGTTGGGATCAAACTCATCTAGTTTAATATCTCTACAATTCTCACTTTCTCTCAAAAATTACTTTTCAAGAAAAGTTACAAAGAGAACAACAAATACATTTCGTTACTCGGAATCGTAGAATTGATATCCCGTAGAATTATCAGGATATCCAACGAACATACATTTATACCATTTGGGTGCTAGTTTATCCCGCTGCGTAATTCTAACGTATGCAGGACAACCCCGGATCTTTAAATGCCTATGACTTGGATTTCTACCAAACATATCTGATAGGGGGTCGTAGAAACAACTTTCTATGGAACCTTATTAAGTGTATAGGCAGCAGTTTGTAAATCGTAACCCCAAAGGTAAGCTGGATCTAGATCAACAATTCATATGGCCTTGACATCCAATGTCTCACTATTGCTAACTCTAAGCTGGATCTCCCATTTATTCAGCCTTTTTTAACCATCATTTCCTGCAGGGAATTACAAATATGAGTAGGACTACCAGTGTCTAACACTCATCCACTATTTGCATCTACGGCTAATGAGATGTCAATAATTGGAAAAATACAAAGCGTACTTGAGGGTCCTGCTTTTCCTTTAAGCTCTGGACAACCTTCTTCCAATGTCCAGACTTCTTGCTTTGTAGAGATTGATCACGAGCTACTATTGGTTTTGCGCATTTATGCTTCTTGGAGTTTTTCTTTTATATATTCTTTTTCCCTATCTTGATTTTCTTTGACTACCCAGAAGTCTTTGAAGAGCCAGCTCCACGATGGAGATACAGTGTGGGGTTGCCTTTCTTCAAATCTTTCTCCGCCGTACGTAGCATGTTATGAAATTCTTCGTATGTGGCTTGCATCGAATGCATATGGAAATTCAATACAAAGCCAGCATAAGAACCAGACAAAGAAGACAGAATCAAATTACGGCCTAGTCGTTCATCAAACAGAATGCCCTGTCATTCCAGATATCGAATCTGGTCGATCATGTTCAAAACATGAGTACTGACATCTCCTCTTTCTTTGAGTTCAGCACGGAACAATTCCTTACACCTTCGATAAAGTTCCATCTCTTGATTTTTCCTCGAACAACTCCTTGACTGTTCGAATGATGCTCCAAGCATCCAGTACTTCAATGTACTGTCTCAGCAAATCTGGAACCATCGATCCCAAGATGTAGGATTTCACCTTCAGGTTATCATCATTCTTTTTATCAAAAGTTTCTCGCTCTTCTAGAGTGGAGTCAAGATCGATATCAACATGCAGTTGATTGATCGTGACATAAGTCAACATTTCATACTCCAAGACAAGACGTAGGTTAATTTCCCATTCTAAATAGTTCTCGGCTCTTTTTAACGTATAGGAATCCAAAATTTTCATCAATGGATTAGTGGCAGTCATCTACAAGACAATATTTTTTTAGTAGTAGCAAAACAGTTTTCATTTCGAAAGTGATAACGCTAATTGATTATGGAATTTTAAATCTATTAGTGCCCTCCACTACTTTACGTAATTTCGTAATCTCCCTTAACAGAAGAAAAAAAATTTGACTATCAAAATTTCATAGCGGGAAGTGGATCCCATGACATTTACTCCAGCCTCACATTGATGACGATATTGGCCTTTGTAAACTCATTAGGTAGACCTTCAAGGTTAATCACTTCATGTGACTCATGGTTTAGTCCTGAATTATTTATTATCCTCACACTAATGATGATATTGGATTAAGTCGTGTTCTAGGTGTATAATTGTCAATGTGCACTAATAAGCTTCATATGTACACCCTCATACTAATGACGATATTGGGTGACTACGTCAACTCATCACACTACATCTAATGTTTTACCGGAGCGACCTAAGTTCCGAGAACTTATACCCTCACACTAATGACGATATTGGATAAAAGTAGTAAGAACCCATATATCTCTGTATTGACAAGACGGACCATTCAATAATGCTCCAACATTATTAATACTATTACTTAAAAGTAATCACCTAATCACATGAGATTTATGACAATCAAGTCATTAACTTAATTAGGTCAAAGTTTTAATTTAAAACATGCAATACACATCCAATATGTCTTATGCATGATTAAATGAAAATTACTATGGCATAGATTCAAAAATATGTGTTGTGTGGTTAAGCCTTTGCTCTGATACCATTCTGTTGGGGCAATTGTGGAACCCCTAGGGTCGGATCGGTGTCCCGGGCAGCGGAAATGGGTCTAACCCATGGATATCAAGTATGGGTGTAATTTTAAATCATTTAATGAAATACTATATTCTATTACGATTGTATAGGAACAAATCGGGACTGAATCGGAGTCCGGAAGCTCCAGAACGAAGAAAAAAATTGTCGCGCGCGCATTGCGATGGTGAAAAGTGCGCGCGTGCACTGTAGCGCGCAAACAGCATCAATTTTTTTTATTTCATTTTGCAAATTCATTCAGCCCACTTTCCAATGAGCTGAATGGATTATGGTGATTTACCCTAATCTATTCTGATTCTCCCTAAACACTTCAAAAACACCCAAAATTAATTTTTAATTTCAAAACCAACATTAACGCATGTTATAGAATAAAAATCAAGTTTTTCAAAATATCAAATATTTTTCCAAAAACATAAATTTATTCTAAATACGCACTTGCGTAAATTTTGAATCCAATACACAAACTATTTTAGAATCCCAATAAGAAATGTCTCGTGAACAATTCTAGGTCACCCAAAGGTGGTCAATGGATTATAGAATGGTAACCATAAATCTAATCTTTAATTTAGAGTTCCAAACTTTTATTAATTGTTCCATGTCCAACATGAACATCTTTGACCCAATTACAAACATGTTGTGTTTATACTTCTAAAGTATCATAACACAATTGATTAGCCTTATTCAACATTAAGCTATGTGATCATGCATCTAATACACAAATAAACATAGCTTAGGAGAAGATCAAACATTACCTAGTAAGCTTGATGCAAGATCCAATCTACTTCTCCTTGTTGAAATTGTTGGAGAACCTCCAAGGTGTGCAAGCTCGACTTCAAGATCCAATCTCGATTTTCGACGCAAGCTTCACTTCAAGATCTAATCTTGATTTATCCTTAATGAAATGTTTTAGAGACCTCACTGTGGGAACACAGAAAACTGGACGACGCATGTTGTCCCTAGGCTCGCGGCCTAGTTGGGAGTACGAAGTAGCCACGAGGGACTAAACCGGAGAGTAATGGAGTCGCCACCCGGTGTGAACCGGGAAAATGAGATTTAAGGCCGCACTCACCCCTCGCAAGGGAAGACCTCAAACCGTTGGGTTCGGAATGGTCCCTTACTTATGCCATTTGTAATGAAAGGATTTACATAATAATTTAATCAGGCTTAAGTAACACTTATTCCTAAGAATATCATGCTTCTATATTCATGGGTACAAAATAACACTAATACATACATTTCGCATATATCTCATATCTAATAACACATGTCTAACAAAATACCTCAAAGTAACAATGAACATACAACTTCATTCAGCATATCATATTCATGAAAACACAAGCATACATAATATCCGCACAAGCATACATGTGAGCACTCTTCCAAGTGATACGTGGAGTTGTATCCCAAGTACAGACCGCATTACCGTCCATTCGGAATCGGCTACGGAATTTATGTCTGGGTTTCCATCCGATATATCACAAGAAATAATACTCCAAAGTCATCATGGCATAGACATATGAATCGTAATGCGTTAAATCAAGACCAAGGCAAACGACGCAACCAATGGAATAAACATGCTTGAGTACTATCTCATGAACCTATTAACCAAATAACATGCTAACAGCCTAATCATGCTTGAATACAATCCCAAGAACACATAGAATGGATAAATGCAGGAATACAAACAATACGGTTGGCTATATAACACAAGAAAGATCAACCAATAGGCAATTATGCATGAATATGATGAGACAGACTCAGTTCAGTGTGTTCGCGTTCGTGTAGCGTTCGTAAACGCGTTCGAACGGAAATGGGACAGAATGCTCACGTTCGAGTAGCGTTCGTAAACGTGTTCGAACGGAAATGAAACAGAATGCTCGCGTTCGTATGTCGTTTGTTAACGCGTTCGAACGGAAATGAGACAGAATGCTCGCGTTCGTATGGCGTTCGTGAACGCGTTCGAACGGAAGTGAGACCTGATGCATGATAAGGCAAAAATGCATGCGCGTTCGAGTTGCGTTCGTAAACGCGTTCGAACGGGAACAGACTTGATGCATGAAATGGGACGCAATACATAAACAGCAAGATAAAGGGGCGCGGCGAAGTACTGCCGTAAAGGTGGCCTTTTGAGGGCTCTTGATCTCTCAAAGAGAGGACCTTTAGACCAACATACTAAGCCCATGCGCGTCACATCACATCATGCATACAAACATAAAGACAATCATACTATTTTAAGTATGTCCGATTGAACGTGTCTTGCATCCAACCGAACACACATCAACCGGCGCGGCAAAGCATCGTGGTAAAGGGCTTTAGCCCCTCCCCATAGGGGATCTCACATCACACTTACTAAACCCATGCGCTCGGTTGAATCATGCATACGAAAATAAAGACAATCATATCAAACTAGGTATGCTCGATTGAACGTATCTCGCATTCAACCGAACACACATCGATCGGTGCGGCAAAGCGTCGTGGTGAAGGATTTTAACCCCTCCGATTAGGGAACCTTTCATCGCACTTGCTAAGCCCATGCACTCGATCATATCATACGGGAATAAACAACATACATGATTTAAATGACAAGAAATAAATAAACCAAAGCAACTCCACACAAGAGAAGGTGCCGTTTACTCAGGTGGTACGTGGAGTTGTGTCCCATGTACAGACCGCACTACCGTCCATTCGGATTCGGCTACGGAATTTACGTCTGGGTTTCCATCCTATATACCACAAGAGACGACACTCTTCCATTTCATTCAAGCCACAACATGCATCCATAAACGACTCTCATGCGAATAGAATTCAATAATAATAATAAAAAAACGAATATAAGCTAATGAAAATGTACCCTCAGGTCTAACCTTTTAAATCACCTCTCGGATGTACGGTACACGATCGTCGGAAGGGTGGATGCTCCACAACTCTCCCGGTTCACTGGTTCACTGTTCTCGTTCGTTGTCTTTACTGTTTTGAGTCCGTTTTGCTACTGTTTCCTTGTGGTTTCGCTGCTGTCTCCTCTTTATCTTTTGCTTCCTTTTTTTCTTGGGTGTGTTCTTCCTGTAATTTTTATGTGTGTTGTGTATGAGCTAGGGACTAGGGTTGAGAAGGTTGGTGAAGGGTTCTTTTTATAGGCAAAGGGTTGGGCTTGACAAGGAAAGGGATTTGGCTAATTGAATAGGGATTTGATTTGGTTTGGTTAAGGGAAGTCAAAGATTGAGGGGGGACAAATCTTGGCTAGATAGGGAAGGTTGAATATTTGATTGGCTTGGATTAGGAATAAAATATTTTAAGTTTTGGGAATAATCTTATTAGATTGGGAATATAATTGGTTGATTGATTTTAATTAGGCATGATTATATTTTGATTTAGTATGTGATTTGTTTAATTTAGGCATGATTTTAGTTTAAGTTGGTAATTGTTTATTTTATGTTTGGTATATGTTTTATTTAATTATTTAATTATTTAGTTATTATCTTATTTAGTTAATGTTTTAATTAATATTTATTTATTTAAATTGGGATGTGTTTTATGGGCTTTGGGGGGCTAAATGGGCTGGATGTGAGGCTAGCAGCAAAACCAGAATTACCGACACCGTTCGAACGCATCATCGAACGCAGCACGAACGCCTGCAATCTGTTTGACGTTCGAACGTATACACGAACGTAGCACCAACGAAAACAGTGAACCTTGTTTATTCTGAATTTCCCCTTCCGATGTCCGTTCCCGTGACCTCCGTGACTTAAAAGGTAATGTCTCCAAAATGAGACTCATCATAGGGACTTATGTGTAAAAATGCAGTGCCTACACTCACAAGCTTTTCTAAACACTTCTCTAACTTAGGCTAATCTCTTTAAGAATTTGCTTGTATTTGAACTTGTAATTAAAACCTTCCAAAATCTTGCTATTTATCGTAAAACTTAGGTAATTTTTAATTAATAAAAATTGTAATCAACTTTTAAGTGGGCTTTATCCAATTTGTCCAAATATGTATAATTAGGTGTGACTGATCTCCATTGTCTCCCACTTTAATTTATTCCAATTAAATCAAACCAAGGATTAGGAAATGAATTAGTTAAATGTTTGCCACATTGATTTAATCCAATTAAATCAAGCCAAAACCACATATTATTACATAATTACAATTACCATAATATCCTTAAATGGTAGAGATAATTATGATTTTACAATTAAGTCATTGAGTAATTATTGAATTAATCCAATTAATCCAATCAGGTCAAAGTAAATAATCAATGTTATCCAATAACATTTGATTATCTTAGTTGATAATTATAATATCAAATATTATCTTAGTTTATAATTATAATATCGCTCCAACGAATACGCACATGTCTATACGAGTTTTCAAAACTCATGGTACATCGCGTTAAACCATTGGAACTCCAATTCCAATATATGAAATGTGCTAGTGATATAAGTTATAGGAATTCGACCGTATTCCAAAACCAACGACTGAGAATATTTACTTTAAGAATAGTTTACTCATAGTGTCAAAACTATTCTAAGGTCGATGTCATTCTTAGTATATCTATACATCAATCTAATACGCATAATAATAATACCATTAATAAGGTGTGAAATGAAAAATATAGTTATTTTATTAATAAATAATAAAATATACAAATCAAATTGGCACTCCAAGAACCAACTCCATCACCACAAAGAGTTATAAAATTGGCAATAGATCCCAAGAATATGAGTAAAACTCTTATTTTCTCAAATAAAAAACTTGTTTATCCATTCCTATTTTTCATGTGTGTTTATTGGCTCGGGGTTGCATTCGTTCCGTCGAGCCACTTTGAGTTTATTGGCTCGGGGTTGCATTCGTTCCGCCGAGGCCGCTTTGAGTTTATGACACGGATCTGCAATCGTTCCGCCAATGCCACTTTGAATTTATTTGCTAGAGACTGCATTCATTTCACTGATGCCATTTTGAGTTTATAGCTCGGGGCTGCATTCGTTCCGTCGAGACTGCTTTGAGTTTATTGGCTCGGGGTTGCATTCGTTCTGCCAATGCCACTTTGCTCGGGGCTGCATTCATTCCGCCGAGGCCACATTGAGTTTATTGACTCGGGTTTGCTTTAGCACTGCTGATGCCATGATGATTCGTTGGCTCAGGGTTGTATTTATTCCGCTGAGGTCATTTTCTTATGTATTGTTGCAAAAAGGGCTCATTCCCTTGCGACCAAGCGACTTAAATGACTTGGGGTCGATCTTTTCCTCAAAACCTCTCTTTGTCAGATCGGCTCAGGGTCAGGCTAAATCCCACTGATGCCTTAATTATCTTTGTTAGCATTGGGTCGGTGTTTTTCCCCCATGGCCAAATGTTTAGTGGCACAAGGAAGAAGCATTCCCTTGTGGCCAAGTACTTAATATGACTCGGAGCTGTATTCGTTCTGCCGATGTCATTTTCTTGTGTAATGGTACAATGAGGGTTCATTCCCTTGTGACCAAGCGACTTAGATGGCTTGATGTCGATCTTCCCCCCAAGACCCCTCTTCGACATATCGGCTCGGGGTCGGGCTACATCCCACCGATGCTTTAATTATTTTTGTTGGCATAGGGTCAGAGTTTCTCCCCAATGACCAAGTGTTTAGTGGCACAAAGAGGGAGCATTCTCTTGTCGCCAAGTTATTACATTGGCTCGGGGCTGAGATACGTCCCCCGAGATCCTTATTATTTTCCTAATAGCCAGGGGATGTGACTGTTCCATTGTGGTTTTATTCTGTTCTGCATGACTCTATAGATCATTTCCTTCCGAGTTAGCAGCATGACGATAGCATGCATCTACCCGAGAAGGCATAAGATGAGCTTCTTCAAACAAAGCCAAAATGATTAATTGACCAGAGTTAGTTCGGGTCAACCTTTTCGGTCAAAAAAGGCCTAGCATGAGAGATGACCAAGTTATGGATCAGAAGTAGAGATGCTAGATTAGGGTTATATACCCGATGTGGATTCTTTCACAACAAGCACTGAAGCTTGCAATTGTGATACCCATTATAGGTTGGAGCAGTATGGATAAGATTTAGGAGAGGCCAGTTATGTTCTTGGGATTCAGATATTTCGGGATCGCAAGAAACGACTGTTAGCTATGTCTCAGACATCCTATATCGACAAGATCCTTGTACGATTTGGGATGCAGAACTCCAAGAAAGACAATATGCCTTATCGGTATGGAATTCATTTGTCAAAAAAACAGTCGCCTAAGACACCTCAAGATGTTGAGGAAATGAGACATATCTCATATGCCTCAGCAGTTGGCAGTCTCATGTATGTCATGTTATGCACGAGACCAAACATCTGTTTTGCAGTGGGAGTAGTCAGTAGGTTTCAGTCGAACCCAAGATTGGATCACTGGGTGGTTTTAAAACACATTCTCAAGTATCTAAAGAGAACGAGAGATTATATGATTGTGTATTCCGGTGAGGATATGATCCTAAGGGGATATACAGACTCTGATTTTCAGACAGACGTCGATTGTAGGAAATCAACGTCTAGATCAGTGTTTACCTTAGGCGGTGGGGCTATAGTATGGCGGAGCATAAAGCAATCTTGCATCGCTGACTCCACCATGGAGGCTGAATATGTAGCAGCTCGTGAAGTAGCTAAGGAAGTAATCTGGCTCCGTAAATTCTTGGGATATCTGGAAGTTGTTCCAGATATGGATAGACCACTCACACTCTATTGCGATAATAGTGGTGCAGTGGCAAACTCCAAAGAACCAAGAAGCCACAAGAGGGGAAAGCATATAGAGAGGAAATATCATCTCATCAGGGAGATAATGTAGAGAAAAGACGTCAATGTCACAAAGATTACATCTGCAGAGAACCTGGCTGATCCGTTTACAAAGACCTTGTCGACTAAAGTGTTTAAAGGTCACCTAGATGGTCTAGGATTACGTGACATGTCCTATTTTCTCTAGTGCAAGTGGGAGATTGTTGGGATGTATGCCCTAGAGCTACATGTGATGTAAACGGTTTTATATGTTTTGAAATAAAATGATGCTTTATTCATTTATCAAAGTGTTTGTTTAATTTTCGCATATTATAAATCATCTTGAATACCCTAGATTACTTATGTGCCTTCAGACTTAGTGTATGAGTGTCATACACAAGAGGATTTAAGTCTGAAGTTAGTAATCTTAAATAGTTCATAGAGAGCAGACAAAGTGGGTACTTTGTTTGTAGTTTATCTATAGCTACCGTCCATTTTATATTTATATAGCGACCTTGATCCAGGATCGTCCATGTAGAGACATGAGAATGAAGGCACCTTGTATGATGCGATCATATAGGATTGGACCCAGATGGAAATGACATTCTTATAATATCCGTTAAATAAAGAAAGTCATTTCGATCTACTAGATGGTCATTTATGGATTGATCTTAATCCTGAGTGTACTACGAACTCCTGCATGACAGACTATGTCATTTGATTTACAAAGGTGAGGTTGGTGTAGCAGTCCCAACCAATAGCTACGTACTTTTGGGGCATGGTCTGTTGTGTAGCTGTGAACATTTTACATAGACATAGAGTTCACTCCTTCTTGCGAGAAGTAGAGGAGTATATTTCTTAAGGGTTGATTCGGTGCTTGAATGATTTGAGCGCTCAAGTCTTTCTATTACGAATATAAAGATTAAAATTCATAATGGTTATGAATAAATTGTTCATTAGAGAATCAATAGTACTTAAGGTAAAAATAATTAGAAGGGTATAACGGATATTATGACCCGGCTCTAATTACGAGATACTCGTGAAGGGTTAATCTATATGTAGTGACTATATCGATGGACACCGACTTGGTTCGGCTTTATATATCATCTGCGGCAACGAGAGTGCAACTTCGGGTTTTTAGTGGAATAACCCGGAGTTAATAATTCAAAATAATTAATTAAGAGCTTAATTAATATTTCGAGATTATTGGAGCTCGGAACCGTAGGTCCATATGGTTCCCGTGCTAGCTCAATATACTATAGCAGATTTAATATAATTGGATAGTCCAATTTTATACTCACATATGAATAAATATTATTAATATGATTAATAACATTATTTGTCACACTTAGAACTATCTTTTAAAAGTTAATATATGGTTTATGTAATAAATGATTATATGATAATTGTTTATTATTAATTGTTAAATTATATTTGATATAATTTAATTAGAGGGCAATCTTGGAATTCCAAATTTGGGTTTTGGAAACCCTTGAATTGAATTTGGAAGTTACATCTTTATGAAAGGTAGTAACTATTTGATTTTGTAACATATCTTTTAATTATGAAATTAAAGACTTGATGTTACAAAATTTTTTATTCAATTCCTTGCTTGGCCGATTCTTAAACAAAATAAGGGGAAAATTTTTTAAAATCACACATCTTAAATTGGATTTAACAACTCTTTAAATGAGATATTTAAATTGTCATTAAGATGATAATTATGTAATATATTTGATGTTACAAATTTCTTATAGAGTGAAGGTGATTGCCGAAAATTACAAGTGGGGGAGGCTAAGGGTTTGATTTAGTTTGGAAAAAATAAACCCTAAGTATAAAAAGAAATTTAATTTTTTTCTTTTGGAGAACTCTCTCAATTGCAAACTCTAGCCTCCATCTTCTTCCTCATTCTCTCTCAATTGTTAAGAAAAGAAAAATAAGAACAAGAAGGAAAAATAAGAAAAATACAAGTGTGACTAGCAATCTCTAAAAGGTTTAGGGATTAATTTAGTGAGTATAGCCCACAATACTTTCCGTTGATTGAGAGACATAGCTCGGAAGACCTTGTGGCGTGAACCAAAATCATTCTTCTTATCTTTTCATCTCACGGCAGTGAGGGTGTTTCATTGTTCATTGTCGTGCAACATATAATTGTTTCGGGGCTCGGTTTGAATTTTATTTAATCCAAAATTTTGGGAAACACTTGGGGTAATTTTGGGGCTGTGTTAGGACTGATTTTTGAGTGAAAAATCAGACCTGAAACATCTTTGTAAGTCACGAAATTTAGGGACTGATTTGGGTGTAGTTCGGGCGCATAACGGGTCCAAAACAATCCAATATTTCACTGCAGTTCGGAGGCTGTTCGGGGACTGTTTCAGGGGCGTTCCGGGGCTAAAATCTTATCGGAAACAAAAGAAAAATTTCAGTATACATGCTGGTCGGATTCGGCAACTTAAAGGGAAGGGCATAAAAAATTTTCAAGTCCAATCCGTAAGCCTTACACACTTCCGCCGCGCGAGGAAAGCGTTTCCTACACATCAATGGTAGACATTTGATGTAAGTCATGGGTCCCACATCATTTAAATTCAAAATTTAAGTTGGCTTCTCCAACGCACAACTAAACTTGGGCCCGGATTCGTTTAATTCCGATTAAATGAATTTTTCCTCGCGACATAATTAAATCCAATTTAATTAAATAATTATGCCTAGCAAAATTATTACGATAGTCGCTTTCGAATTAATTCCAAATTAATCTATTCGCCCGAATTAAAATCCAATTTTAATTTTGTATTGAAATTCGATTTCAATTAATATATCTGATATATTATTTTAGCCACAAATAAATAAATTAAATAGAAAAATCCAATTTAACTATTAAATTTATTTTATCGAGATTAATTCTAAATTAATCACATTCTCTCTTCTGTTCGTGTTCTGTGATGGGGTCGGTGTCAGGAACAGTATCACTTTTATTTTCATCGAGTTCTACTTTCCTTCCACTTATCAATGCATTCATGAATTCCTTTTCTTGGAAAACTGCATGAAGAGCAACAAATATTTTGTTCTCTTGTGGGTTGTAGAAATAATATCATTTAGTTTCCTTAGGATAACCAACAAATAGGCACTAATCCGATTTGTGTTCTAGTTTGGTACTATCCAAACGTTTAACATATGCCCAGCATCCCCAAATCTTCAGGAATGAGAAATTCGGTTTATTTCTTGTCCATATCTCATATGGAGTCTGTTCAATAGACTTTGACGGAACCTTATTCAAAATAAGTATTGCACTGTTTATTGCGTATCCCCATAAGGAAATTGGTAGCCCTGTGCGACTCATCATTGACCTTACCATGTCCAACAAAGTTCAGTTTCTCCGTCCGGACACACTGTTCAATTGAGGTGTTCCGGGAGCAGTCCACTGTGAAAGAATACCATATTCTTTCAAGTAATCTTGAAACTCATTGCTTAAGTATTCTCCACCACGGTCCGACCGCAATGTTTTAATACTTTTTTCAGTCTGTTTTTCTACTTCGTGTCGAAACTCTTTGAATTTCTCAAAAGTTTCTGACTTGTGTTTCATAAGATACACATAACCATAACGCGATGCATCATCCTTAAAGGTTACGAAGTATTCATATCCAATTTTAGCATGGCTAGACATTGGCCCACATACGTCACTATGAACGAGAGCTAACATCTTGGTGGCACATACACCTTTACCATTAAAAGGTGTTTTAGGCATTTTACCTCAAACAAGATTCGCAAACATCATATGAATTAGGATCATATCCGTCCAAGTATCCACTCTTCGAAAGTGTGCATATACGAGTTTTGTTAATGTGTCCTAGACGACACTGCCACAAATAAGTCTCATCTGTTTTACTCAATTTGAGCATTTTGTTTGTTATGTTATATGTTTGAGATTCGTTTATATTCAAAATATAAAGACCATTATTCACATCTGTTGTACATATCTCAATATCATCTTTATAAACATAACACCCAATGTTCCGGAATACAAAGGTATACTCGCATCGGGTTAAACTAGATACAGAGATGATATTCCTAGTCAAACTAGGTAGAAAATAACAGCCCCATAATGTAAGTACATGCCCTGAGGGCAGGTTCAAAACATATGTGCCAACGGCCAAAATAGCGACTTTCGTCCCATTTCTGACTCGCAGGTCGATCTCTCCTGAAGCCAGTCTCCTGCTATTATGCAGATCCTACACATCAGTACATATGTGAGTACCACATCCATTATCAAAAATCTTATTTTTAAAACTAGTAGTGGACATGTTTATTTCAATAACAAACATACCTGAAGCCGGAGCCTTGCCCGCCTTTGCTTCCTTCAAGTCCCAAATTAATTTTATTCGAGTCAAATGTCATTGGTGAATCTTTGGGAAGCGACCCAAGAGATTCCTGGATATGTTGGCAGTAAATACGGCTGTCGGCCTATCCCAACACATGTGTACCATGTACCATGCTATCACCAATTTACAAGACATGGTTAGCTTCTAGCAAAGCACCGTGCCTACCCAATTCTCCAGAAATATTCATCGAGGAATATAATATGTATCAGACGTAGTAATACTATGTAATGTGTAATACGATCTAGTATCGGATGTCACATGCTAGGCCTAGGGCTGGCTCTGTATATATCGGATCCCGAGTAACTAGTCTCTGTAATCGGAAAGTCATGACCTGGTCATACTTTCCCGATAGCTGCAGCTTTTAAGAGTACTAGTTTTGTATCATGTGTGACAATCATCTCCATATGACTGAAGTGATACTCTCATCTTGACATCACATCCAATACACTACAATTCTCAGTAAACCCAATACAGGCGTACACAGAACCTGTTAAAGCTCCAGATGACCAACACTAGAGTAAACTGATTGTCGCAAGTAATAGCGAGTAAGTCTCAGGTTAAAGATCACATACACCTACCCTGATTCGGATTCCTATAAACACATAGTCATACTACCAATGGGATTCCGAGTGGGTCTATCCAGAGCGAACTGGTCCCGGTCCAACGGCTAACAGAACCTCTTATTACACTTGAATAAGTATCAAATACCTAAATATATAGAACTATGTTGTTAAGCTTCCATAACGCGCACAAGTGTAATACTAGTCTATTCCGCATTATCAATGTCCAGTCTTGATAATACTTCGACTATGAATATTTAATGATTAAACCGTTCGTGGATTAATATTGTCTCATATCTTATTAATCTGATTTAACCACATGGACTTTTATCATTAATATATCCAAGTAATCTAATTACAATAATGATAAAATATCAATTTTCTTTTGTCACATAGTTAATTTGTACAAAAATATAATATTCTTTACAAATAGTGATGTTATGGGTCATAATTGTCCAACAGTTTTCACCTCATAATAAGTCAGAATCTCGAGTAAGGGTATGAAGGGGATTTCCACTTCCCGAACTCGGGGGCCCAACCCATGAGGCAGATGTGTTGTGTCTAGTGAAAAGATCAGAATTGGTTTGCACTTGATACCCGACCCGAGGTGGAAAGTTGTTCAGAGGAGTGAAGTGAAAGCCTCAGGGCCTACTCGACCTGGTAGCTCAACATGACAGAATATCAGTTATTTCAGTTGCCCGACCTGGTCGGGCAGGTCGGGGTAGTAGTTTTATGATCAAGTCAATGTGACGTAAGCCATGTATGAGAACTTGCACCTTCCAAACTAGTCTGACGTTGCAAGAGCAGGTCACCAGCTTATCTTCTAGTACATGTCATACGTTATCACATGAGAGTTGATTTACAGGCTGGTCTTATGAGGTAACATGTGGCAGTGGCCAAAAATGGCATGGTTTAATAAAATGTCAGGTGGCAGAGCAGTTGGGGAATAGAGCCTTCGCATTAATGGTGGATTTACATGGCCGATGTCACGAGATCGGTGTAACAGTAGAATTTGCCATAATATATAAAGGGATCGAGAATTAATTGTATGGGTTAGCTCATTTTTTTTTCACACTTGTAAAAGATAGCAAAAAGCCTTTTGTAAGCAAGAGATCGGCATGTCGGTAATACCCGATCACATTATAAAAACTTCATTTTCCCTTATGCCCGTGGACGTAGGTCAGATCCATTCCGCTAAACCATGTTAAACACTATGTTGTTATCTGTGTGTTTTCTCATATTTTACTAAATTTGCCTTTGGTTCCCAACAAACCAAACAAATTCACAGTTGATGGGGATTGTTCGAAAGTAAGTTTACCGATTTGCTCCTGAAACGAAAATCAGCTGTCAAAATCTTAATCTTTTTAAAATTATCCCAACATTTACTTATTATTCTTAAATTTTGATTACTAAATATTTAATTTACATCAAATAGATACATGTCTCTGACCTAACCTTTTGATCCATCAATCCGACATATGACAAGGCTCCCCCTTATTTTTTGATTTACCTTTTCCATTGACCTAACCCTCACATATTGGTAAAAAAAAAAATGACTCGACCAGCTAATACTAGGAATGACAATTTTGACGAATATTTTGGATATTTACCGTCTAAAAAATTATGATATCCATTGTTTATTAAATAGTTGATAGGTTATATATTTGAATTTACGTATATGCAATGGATATTAGATAGTTATGAATATCAGTATCAGATATCCATCCAATAACTAAATATAATATTATATAATTTGCTTGTGTTGAAATTGATCTTCAACTTGTGTTATTTATATTTAATTTGATCTTTAAAATCATGTTAAACATATTTTTATTGAGTTATTAGATTTTTATTAAATAAACCAATTATATCGGAAATCTTATATTCATTAGTAGAGTTTTTATTTTTTTGATTTTGCCGATATTTTGGTCAGATACAACTATCCGCATAGATTGACAAATACAGATACCGATCCTACAAATTTTAGCATATATAAATAAATAGAGGATATGAGGTTTGTATTGTAAATACAGATACAAATATTATAAAAATTGAAGATATCTTATCTGCTATAGTCCATAGTTAACACATGCACACCTTTCTTAATTGAAAAAATATAGAGACGTCTAATAAGGTTGACACGACTCTCATGTTTAAACTCCATACCAAAATCGTATCATATTGTGTTGTGTCATATCATACGAATACATGCCAACCTCTTAAATTATTATTTTTTAAATTTTAATTTGAATAAAAAATTAAAAAAGTCAAAAACTCGTCTGATCCATGACTGGTTCGACCAGGTCGCGGTTCAACCGGTGGGTCGCCGGGTCAATGACAAGCGAGTTTTTATAAGTCACCAAGATCGACCAGAAAACCGATCTACGGGTCAACCAATCAGACCGATCGAGACGATCTGGATTTTAAATTATTGTTCCAATCTTATTGCATCCTTTTATGCATTTCTATGTTTATATATTAAACTTAGGTGGAGTGGATTGATAAGTAGATCCGATTTGGGTCACATCCTTGGGTAGGCCAACTCCACACAACTAAAAAAAAGTAAAATTAAGTTTCAAATATTTGACAAATAAAATAATCATAAGACCTCATAGCAAAATTGATTTTCTAAAGTTTGTTTACCATTTTCATGTAATGTTAATGAAACTTTAAAGTAGTGAGATACTAATATGTGTATCTAACACTCTTTATATCAGATTTTTCAATTAACTTATTATTTAAAAATATATATGCTTGTTTGAAGAGAGGATATAAAATCACTCAACTTATTATCATATATATATTGTATTCGCCTTAGCTTTGTGTAAAGTTTAGGGTCATTATTGTTTTACTATTTCAAAAATTAGAAAATAATAAATGAGTAAAGCACTTCACGTTGTAATATTTTATTGGTATTTGTAAAAAATATTATATTTTATGATATCGCTTTTAATATAAAAAAAATATTTAGTAAAATATGAAATCTTTATCATGAAACGTAAACCCAACACTTCTTATATCATTTTGTTATTTTTAAAATTTTGTGATAACAACCCTACATCAAATATAGACAAATATATGATTAAAAGTTAGTTGATTTAAAAAGAAAAAAATTTGGGATTGGAAAAAATGATTACTCCCATCTATTTATATGTGACTCGGCGACTGTCGTTAAAATTCTTACCATCCCTACATTTATCTCTTTTTAAACAAATAAAAATCATCAAAATTATGGAGACTTCCTAGAAATTGATTCCCTAGAAATTGCTCATCTACTCTCGCACCATATTGAGAGTTGATCTCAAATTTGTTGGGTGATTGAGGAAATTAGAGAGATGATTAATCAGCTGCAGCAGGTTGTTGTCAAGCACGTGTCAAGATTAGGAAATAGAGTCCTCCCATAGATTTTGTAAGCCCTGTTGTATCCATTAAAAAAAAAAATTGGTCTCCAATTGACTTATCTTGGTGGTGTATGGCTCATGACTTGATTTTTAGGTTTTGAATTCGAATTTAAGGAGTGCGTTTCTTATAAAATCTTGGACAAACGTAGATTTTACCTACTCAATTTAAACCCGAAAGAAAATAGAGATATAACAAAACACATCATAACCTTCCCTTCTTTTTTCTCTTTTGAAAACTATGCATGAGAACTTACGCTGACGTTGTTAAACTAATTTCTTATTCATCTAAAAAAAAAATACTTATTTTTTTATTATATTCAATTATTCCATTTTGGATAATGATGGACTGCCACCCCAATAATTATTAATTAGGGACAATATACATCAATTATGGATTCACATTTATTATTTTTCAAAATTTAATACTCTATAATTTGTATCTCATAAAACGAAACTTGATCCAAAAATTCTCCTCTTTACTCAAAATTTGTTATGAAATCTCGATTTTGGCAAGTTCAAATTAATGAATCTGAGAGGTAAAAAACTGCTTTTAATGTCCCGTTCGGACATTATGAATGGAATGTAATGCTGTTTGGTTTAAAGAATGCTCCAAGTGAATTATATTATGAATGACATTCTTAAACCTGTTTCACAATTCTCCATTGTTTTTACATTGATGATGTTCTTATTTTTTTCACAAAATCTGCATTCTCATTTTGTCCATTTAAAAAAAAAAATTCAACATTATTAAACAAAACGGTTTGGTTGTGTCTGCATCAAAGATGAAATTATTCCAGACAAAAATCAAATTCCTTGGCTATGAAATTTTTCAAAATACAATCAAACCTATCGACCGGGCAATAGCTTTCTTTGACAAATTCCCTGATGAAATTAAAGACAAAACCCAATTACAACGGTTTTTAGGATGTCTCAATTATTTAGGAGATTCTTACCAAAATCATCGTCAGGTATGTGAATCATTATACCAGAGACTTAGGAAAAACCTGAACCATTGGTCTTCTATTCACACAGAAATAATCAAGAAAATCAAGCGTCATATCAAAGAACTACATTGTTTGTCAATTCCCAATCCTCAAGCTTCTCTTATAGTTGAAGCAGATGCCTCCGATATAGGTTATGGTGGGATTCTCAAACAATCAATAAATAACCAAACTTCGTTAGTCAGATTTCATTCTGGAGGTTGGCTAGGCCTTCAAAAAAATTACTCAACTGTCAAAAAAAAATTATATCAATTGTTTTATGTGTTTCAAAATTTCAAGGTGATTTAATCAATAAAAAATTTCTCATTCGAATAGATTATTTATCTGCTAAAAAAATACTTTTGAAATATGTTCAAAATCTTGTTTCAAAACAATTTTTTGCAAGATGGCTAACTAAACTTTCCTGTTTTGACTTCGAAATTGAATTTATCAAATGAACTTCAAATTCTTTGTCAGATTTTTTAACCAGAGAATTTTTAAAGGGAAAAAAGCTCAATCACCTTCATGGGCACTCCCATAAAAGCAAAACAGACAAAGGAATCATATGCAATGGTTCTTAGTTCCTCAAGAAATTCGTCTCAATAAAATTTTCCTCAATTACAGGGAAATCAATTTCAATTATTGTCTCAAAACTCTGAAGGATTCATTACTCCTAAATCTTCCAAAAATCCTACATTTTCTCAAGCAGCTGCCAATACCCCAGTCAAATGTCAAAAAGCTTTACCCTCTTCCTCTCATCAAACTCATTCTCCCTCAAAAAATCAATATGTTCCTAAAGAAGTTTCAATCCCTATAGCCATAATTGAACCAGAACAAAATGCATCATTAATTCCAAGAATTGTCAATAATGTTTTACCTAAACATTTCATTTTTCTTCCAGAAAATCTAAAAAAAAAACACGAAAATTCTATGAATTCATATTGGTTGATGCCGATTCAATTGATATCACTCACAATCAGTACCTCAAAAACCCTTCACAAATAGTCGATTCAAAATTCAAGATTTCCAAAGTTTTATCATTGGCTGAGTGAAACCTCAATCCCATCACATAAAGAACCTTCTCTCAACCCTTCGAGCCTCAAACCTTCAAATACTTTGATTATCAAATTGCCCAGTACAACTTTCTTTGTGTTAGGGCTTTTGATCATTCATGGTTCTTTCATTTCGATCAATGCAATCCCGAATTTCCTCATCGGTTTCTCAAATGGTGGTATTATTTTGGTTCTCAAATCTCTATCTTACCTCAAGAAATTCAAGAAGGTTTTAAATTGTGGGCTGATCATATGAAAAAACCTCAAGAAACTCAAAATTTACTTTTATCATTCTTTGCTTCTTTCAATTGTTGTTGGATCATGACATGAAATTTCAAGATTGAAACCAGAATCCCTGGATGTCCTATTCGTCATCTTTCAAGATCTATAAAAATAAAATG
The DNA here is from genome assembly GCA_019454045.1 of Zanthoxylum bungeanum. NCBI lineage: Eukaryota > Viridiplantae > Streptophyta > Magnoliopsida > Sapindales > Rutaceae > Zanthoxylum > Zanthoxylum bungeanum. The sequence goes on along the minus strand of SKCR01038531.1, from coordinate 109,402 downwards.
GTGGTCTGGATTTAATAATCAAAATGCATGTTGTAATGCTGTTATCCAATGGTTCCATAAATTTACTGGAAGATCCATTCATTCAGTTTCAATGGAGCTTCAAAATCAAGAATTTCATTTAAGAAAGAGCCAGATTCAAGCATCTTTAGCCCCAGCCTCCAATAAAAAGGAATACAAGAAGCAATTATTAGATGCACTCTCCAGAATATCTCAAGATGATGATGACGCAAGCGATGACTCAACATCATCTTTCACTCCACTCAATGAAGATGATTGTTTTGACGTTTTCATTAATCAACACATGAAGTAATTGGCCGACATCATGGCCGACAAGCTTTCAAGATTCCCTATCCTCTAAATCTTTTGAAAAGTCACGACAGTTGAATTTTCTTTTTTTAATTATGTATGTGTAATAATTGCACCCACAGTTTTTATTTTCATTTTGAAGTCCGCTGTTTGGCGTCCGTTCACCGTTCTATAAATAGGTGTGTATTTGCCTATATGAAGGCAGAGCTTGTAATGTGCTATAATATCAGTTTTAATAAAATATATTGTGTTTTCCTTAATATTCTCTCAAAAAAATTTAATTTTAATTTTCAACATATACACACACGCAAGTCATATCCCAGTACGCTTCGTCTTAAAGGTTCTGTTCACGATTTTGGAAATTTATCGGACAACTTAACAAATTATTTAAAAGATTGATTATGTGAAAATCTATTTAAGGATTGATTATTTTAAAAAGTTAATGTAATTTTAAACCTACCCTAAACCTTATGATGGCTTATTAATATGTAATATTTTTAATCAACCAATATGTATTTTCAGAGAATTTAGAAAATCTGTTTTTTTCCCCCTCATCAGCACGATTATAAAAAAGTTACTTATTAAATGCTTTTAATTTGTTGAAATGTCTATTTAAAAAAGAAATATATTTATATTAAAAAATCCTCTTGAACGGGCTTCACGGCTTCACCAATAAGTTTGAGCTAATAATATTTGAGTCCCTAATCGTTTATCTTTTGTCTAATTTAGATCTAGTTTACCTATTTGTAATTAAAAAAAAAAGTTTATGATCAGATGATTCTTTTAAATCTTGTTGTATTTAATTAGGAATTAATATATATATTTTTTAATTATGAGGATATTCAAAAATCCATTAATTCTTAAAGTTTTTGTTAAATAATGGATTGTAGATGATTTTAAATGAATTTTATATATAAAAAATTCACTGTGAAATATGTTCTTTAACTAAGAGATTTGATAAATCCATCTATTTTCTTATAAATCAATATATATTTTTTTCGTTGTTTGTTTCAAGACATTCATTCTTATCATATTTGCTAATCAAACTTGATGTCTTTATCACTTATGATTAAACAAAATTATTATATTAAAATATAAAAAAAATGTATGGCACTTACTATTATGATTTTCTTACGTGAGATTTTATATGAAATTTACTTTCTCTTTTAAAACCAAAGTATGTGATTTTCAACTTTTATTATTATTATAGTGAAAAATAATTTAAAATTGAAATAGATTTTATTTGTCTCAATCAATTTTAACTTTAAATATCTGTTATTAAAATAATATATGGACTTAAAATCCAACATAAAACAATTCCTTAAAATCCTTGATAACACACCGGCAATTAAAATAATTAATGGATTTAAAAAATTTACAGGTTATAAAAAATCTAATACAATCAATTAAAATTTTAATTGAATACACCCACCTCAATTTTTTATTTATTAAATAACATCAAAGTCTAAGTATTAAAGTTATGTGTGACATCAATAAGTATAAAAATATAATAAGGAAAATAAGCCAAACCCCCCCTCTTGTTTAACAAATCTAAGTGTTTCCCCTCATGTTTTGAAATCCAACGAAATCCCCCTAAAACAAAAGAATGTGTTAACTTTAACATTTTTATATGTTTTACTATGTTAACTTCAGTATGCAGTAGAAATGTAGAATCCTGTTGGTTATCACTAAAAAGCCTCATCTAAATATTTATCAATAAGAAATTTAAATTTAAAATTTTTTAATTTTAATTATTAAAATAATAAAAAATATATTATTTTTTCTTATGTTTGTTTTTATTTATTTATTTATTTTTATTTTTCCCTTCTATTTTAACGCTCTCTCACCAAACTCCATAACGCACATAAAGTTCAATTCATCGTTCCACCGGTCATCACTGCAGATCAACCCCATTGTAGGACTCACCTGACATTGCGGTCGACAAGGACAATGAAACCCTCAGACATCGATATTTAGTGAGTCTTACAGTGGAGTTGATATGCGGTGATGACTGATGAAACGATAAATTGAGCTTTGTGTGTGTTATAAAATTCGGTGACAAAACAATAAGAAAGAAGGGGATAAAAAATGAAAAATAAAGCAAGTATAAGAAATATAGAAAAAAATAATATATTTGTTTGATTATTTTAATATTTATAATTAAAAAAAAATGTAAATTTGATTTTTTTTTTTATTGAAAATATTTTGGCGAGGCCTTTTTAATGATAACCAACAAGATTCAATTGTACACTGAAGTTAAAATAGAAAAAAAAAAAAAAAAAAGGGGGGGTTAAAGTTAACATATTCTCTTGACTTAGGGGGGTTTTATTGGATTTTAAATCATGAGGGGGAAAACACTTAGTTTTGATAAACAAGAGGGGGTTTGGCTCATTTTTCCGATAGCAGTGATAAATATTAAGGACTTCAATTTCTAATATTTTCAAATATGGCCCACAATTATCGCTCTTGTTTACATTTCCGTCATCTTCTATTTTTAAAAAAACATTAACAAAACGCACAAAAATTTGCGCATATACAAGTCGTATCCACAGCGCATATTTAGCATTTTCTTAGTTCCCACCGTTTTCCCCTCATTTCATATTCTCTCTCTAATTTCGTTTCTTCATTTTCATTTGAATATTTGATCTCGAATTTGATTCTAGGGTTAGGGTTTTGAGGATGGGCCAACAGTCGTTGATTTATAGCTTCGTGGCTCGAGGCACGGTGATCCTCGCTGAGTACACCGAGTTCACCGGCAATTTCACGAGCATCGCATCGCAATGTCTCCAGAAACTTCCGGCTACCAATAATAAGTTTACCTACAACTGCGATGGCCATACGTTCAATTACTTAGTTGAAAACGGTTTCAGTACGTTGCCGTTTCGTTTTATTACAATACGTGTTCATATTTATACGATTTTACGAAATGGTCAAATCTGATCTGGATCTGTTTTTGGTTTGATTTGGTTGACTTTTGTGTTTTCTTGTGGATCTATGTGATTGGCCTTTTGATTCTGATTCGATATTCCAATTGTTAGCTTTATACTTGTTTCTCAATTCAAGGATCTTAGTTTCAATCATTGTCGTTTTATTTAATCGTTTTGATGTGTTTTTATGATATAATTAAATCAGATCCTTTGTAGATCTGATCATAGGTCGTATAATTCTTTTGCTGGTTGTTGAAGAATTGAAGATTTAGAAGTGTGGATGATTTGTAAATGAATAAGATTTGGTGGTGTGCTTAATCTATTTTACCGTTTGAAGGATGAATGTTTAGCAGAATGGGTCAAACAATGAAACGACGTTGGATTTTTGTGGTGGTTGAGTTTATTGTGTGAATAAAGACGTGACAAGTTACAAAAGGAAATTTGCCAGATGATGATTATGTTTCAGGTTTATTGTGTATAACTAATTTGGGAACAAGCGAAAAAGAGTGTTTCTATTTCGCAAATGAAAAAACCTTTCTGCTAGGATTGTTTAGGTTATTAATTTGAGCATTAATATTTGGTTGAGAGTTGGTTGATTTTACCATATTTGTATTTATGTATTGGGATTGATGTGAAGTTTTTGGTCTTATTTGATTTTCGTAGTATGCCTTCTTTGTCGTGTACTTTTCTAAAATGTGTAGCTGGCAAGTAGTTTATTTATATATCCATTCAGGGAAATAAATTTATTTGTTATTTGGCCTTAGTAGTTTGTGAAGGAACAAATGGTGTTTTTCTTTTTTCTTTATCTTGATCAGCTTCCTCATTCTTTTATGATGTTCTCATGTTCTGTAGTTAACTAAACTTGTTCAGTTGTTTGTAATGTCTGATGTCAGAAAATGAATGCAATAGTATGGTTAAATCAACATAATGGCAGATTTTGTCTCATATAAGGAGAATTTTTTTTTAGTTTAACCGTTTGGCATAATTAAACTCAGTCTGAATGGCTACTATGAATGCTATATATATTTGTCTTGGTGCTTTGACAGCTTTGTAAATGTAGTTCTTTTAAACAAATTGAATGAAGCATTTCCGTTTATGAGCAAAATTCATTCCAACACCTTATTGTAAACGAGTTTATAGCTTAGATTTATAACATGATATTTGGCAGTATTACTGGTACTTGGACTGAATTTGATTTCAGATTACGAGTACACGATTGGTTCCTTCTAGGAAATAAAGACACATTATTGGAAAGGACCTTTAAAAGTGAATTAGTGTTTATGAAAAGATTTATGAACTTGTTTCTAGAAATCTTAACTATGTATACATGTATATTTTCTTGTATAACTTTTTCTTGTTGACTGCTCTCTCTTCTTCTACTGGATAGAGGTGGCATGCCCTGTGCTTCGTAGATAACTAATGCTGGCTGTTTATTCTCTATCACTTTCTCTTTCTCTTTGTGTGTGTGTGTGTGCGCGAGCGCGTGCATGCACAGTGGCCATATTGCTGCAACTGAGGTCTACCAGTGAGATTCTGTCGTCTACCAGTAGTCAATAATAAATACAATACATTTTTGTGTCAGCTACTGGTATCTGTACAAGATCAATAATTATTCTTGGTTTTTCAGTACTTGCTCGTAATTTATGTCTATGAGATTGAAGTATTTCTGGGGCTTCTAAGAAAAGCAGTATTTGTTGAGAATAGATAGAATTGACTTTCTAATTTATTACTTGTTTAGAGATCTGTAAAAGAATTCTGCAAGTTTTTACTTATTCACGGAAGAGCAATTTTAATTTGTATGTACATGACATGGTTTTCTGATTGAATCATCCCTAGCATACAGTATTGATTGGTTTCATTTCATGCCTGCTACAGTGTAAAATTTTCAGTGAAATTTATCAGATATGATAAGGAGGGATCACACGTGAGATTGTAATGTTAATTCTGCTTGACTTCTTGTTGTTTCAGTTATTTCAACTATGTTAAATGAGACAAAAATTATCTGAAACAGTTTAGAGGATTCCATAGCACCCGCCACCCGGTTTGATTATTGTAATTTATTACCTGTCCTTTTTTGGTCAATGATAGACAATTGCATTATTGCTTTGTTGAAAATCGTCAGGTGCTTTTTTATGGATATGTATTAACTACTGCATTTACTGTTTGGTTGCTGTAGCCTACTGTGTGGTTGCTGTTGAATCTGCTGGCAGACAACTTCCAATTGCCTTTCTGGAGCGAGTTAAGGAGGATTTCAACAAGAGATATGGTGGAGGAAAAGCTGCAACAGCTGTTGCAAATAGCCTGAAGAAAGAGTTTGGGTATTTATATCAGTACTCTTAATTCAGAAGTATTTTTGTTCTTTTATGTGGTTATTTATGTTTTTGTGCCTGTATTGTAGGCCTAAACTGAAGGAGCACATGCAGTATTGCGTGGATCATCCTGAAGAGATCAGCAAGCTTGCTAAAGTGAAAGCTCAGGTTTCTGAAGTCAAAGGTGTTATGATGGAAAATATTGAGAAGGTAAGGAGGAAGTTGCTGCTATCTTGCAGCTGCTATATACTTCATAAATAACTTGTTATTTATCCTGCTTTTTAGCTGGTCAATAAGGTGATCAGAATGGCTTTACACTAATGGTTCTAGCAGTAAAGGTTGTCCTTTTCTAATTATGAATTTAATATTTTGGTTGAGGAGATTTGTCTTTTGCGCAGGTTCTTGACCGTGGTGAGAAGATTGAGCTGCTGGTTGACAAAACTGAGAACCTACGGTCACAGGTTAGTCCGGCTCAATTTTCTGACTGCTTGTTTAGTAGTAGAGCTAAATGCATTCACTTTTTGCTCTGTGTGAAAGTAAACTTCTTTCAAACTCCCTTCTGAAAATTATTATAACATCTGTATTCTATATACACTGCTTGAAGTTTTGCATTATTCAATTAGGGAGGTTTGTTGAGATGGAAAACATGCGATATGTTACCTTTGTTTGATATTTTTTCTCACTAATTTTCTTTGTTGGTATGTGGTTTGACGCATTGTCATGGACTCATGGTGCAGGCACAAGATTTCAGACAACAGGGAACAAAGATGAGAAGGAAGATGTGGTTCCAGAATATGAAGATTAAATTGATTGTTTTGGGTATCATCATCGCGTTGATTCTTATCATTATTCTGTCAGTTTGCCATGGCTTCAAGTGTTGATTTAGTCTTCGAAAGAGTCCCTGGAAACTGCCCTTTGCTGTGATGCTGACTCTGTCGACTCGGTAAATTGGCTACAACTTTTGATCATTCCTTATTTCTCACGTTTTTTTTTTTTTGCTCAAATCTTTTAGGTAATATTTCCCTTTCTGGTCCCTTGGAAAGGGGAAGTGTTTTGTATCTTGAATTGCATGTATAGGTTATGTGCTTGATATGGATTTTAGATAATATCTTGTGTTGCTGCTTTATATGGATTTTAGTTAAAGATGTAATGGAACAATATATTTGGATGCCTGCTAAATTGATCATATTCCTTTTCATTCTTATCGAATGTGAGATGAAATGAGAAAGCTAGCTCGCTGTCGCTCCAGCAAGAAACGTAGCTATGAAAAGACTTGACTGTATCCATATGATGAGCAATAAGAGTTGAACCAAATAAAGAAGACATCCATTGCCAAATATGATTTGCATAAATGCATTCCAAGAAAGGAAGGTTTGCCATAGATTCAACATATTTGAAAGTATTATATGATAAGCAAACCCAAGTGTTATGATTGTGATTACGTAGCTCATGGCTGGGACTAGGACTACAGCCCATCTGTGTTGGCCGAAGGTTAATTTGATAACAATAGACATTATGAAGTTATAACACGTGTTCAAATATATTGGCCCGGTTTGTTTCCCTGTAAAATAATTTTTGTAAATAAAATATTTTTTGATGATTAGATGTGAATGTGAGTTATGAAAGTTTTGGAGAAGAGAGAATATTTTCCCGGGAGAAAAAACTAAACTTTTCCATGGATCGAAAACTAATTTATATTAATTAAATTTTCCAGAAATATCTCAAATATTGTAAAATGATGAAAATATTTTAAGAAAAAACTTTTACAGTAAAACACACAAGTAAAAAATATTCATGCAATGTAGCATGACTATCAAAGGCGGTTTCTAGGGAAAGTGTCGACTGACGGCTTGTTGATCCCAAAATTTGGCCGAAAAATAGAATACTAAATTTAAAGAAATTTCAATTTTAAGTATATAATTTGAATTTTATCGCCTATTTACAGACACTTCAATTCATTATTAAATATCGGGTTTTTATTATTGAATTGCTTTAATGTTTAAAAAAAATAAAGATGACTTAGTTTATGTCATTTTTCGAAAAATGACTAAATTTTTTTATTGATAAGAAAATATTTTACGTTCACTAAATTTTTCTTAAATATCCCAAAATATGTGAGTAAAATATTTTCCAGAAAAATATTTTACGACGAAAACAAATAGACCCTACAATTTAGAGTAAATAGGGAGGGATGCCATTGATAAAATTCTTCATCAAACTTTTTGTTTTCTTAGTAATAAACGATGTGAGTTGATATTTTTAATAAATTAGGAAGTATGTTTTTTTTGTAATATTGATTTTTTTGTAATGTTGAATTAAGTAGGGTGATTTGACGGCGGAATTTCAGATTTGTTTTAAAAAAAAAAAGATATAGTTGAAATATCTCGAGGTAAAAAAAAAATAAAAAATTAACCCTTGGTAATATTAAAAAGCGAATGACCAAAAACTCCAATTTCCTAACCGGTTGCGGGTTGCCCTTCATTATAACCCGAAACTGAATTCGAATCCGTGCTATTTTGTCCGTCAACTTTTACCTATCCCACTCACTTTCCGCGTTTCCCCATAAGCCAAAACAAACTCATGATTCATGAAACACACCACACCAATGGTTTGCATAAAACAAATCGTTAATAATAATAATAATAATGAAAAAAAATATCCAGCAATAATAATTTGACCACTAAAACTTCAGACGCTCCACCTTTTGCCACGTGTTCCTCCAACTACCAGGCGCTCCCATTGTACATGAAGCCAGTCACAAGTCACAACAAACAACTCAACGAGTAAAATTATATTAAATAGAAATTCCAAACTTCACAGCTCCACTGATTCTAGTTCTCTGTTACAGTTACAGACTCACACACAACTCAGTCCACTCACTGAGCCTGTACTGTACGCTTCCGCTAATGGACGCAGCACCACAGCTCGTCTACTGCGGAATCGAGCCCGTCCGGTTTTCCGCCAGCTCGTTTCGTAACAGAGTTTCGGTCCGCAGGCGAACCAGAAAGGTTTTCGCGGTCGCGGCTGAACCGAAACCGACGCAGACCGGACCGGCCAAGCCGTCGTCGCCCTCGCCGTCTAAAACTGTTAGTGGAAGCTCGAAATCGCCTCCGTTGAAGGCGGTCAATGGAGCTTCCATGGTATATTAATATTATCTAATTATTTATTAGATATTTAATTGTTGATTTATTATTGCTATTTTACAATTGTTGATTACTTTTTTCCTCTCCGATGTGGCAGAGGATGGGTGAGGTTTCACAGGAGATTAAAAGAGTGAGGGCACAAATGGAAGAAAATGAACAGCTTTCAATTCTAATGAAAGGACTGAGGGGCCAAAATCTGAGGGATTCTCAGTTTGCTGATGATAATATTCAACTTCGCCTTGTCGAGGTAACTTAATCTGAACACAATTGGAGAATCCACCACTGTGTGCTTAGTTCAACTCCTAAATCATGAGTAGTCAAGTATAGAACAGTTTTGAGTTTTCATTTGGTGAGAAGTACGGAGCGAGTTTATGCCCATGAAAATATAGCATTTTTCTACTTAACTGAATGAAGTATGTTTACAATAATTGTAACATTAATACAGTTGAAATTAATAAGCAACATAGGTTCATCATTGATTTTTTTAAAATTTAATTTGCTGCAAGTCTGCAACATAGGTTCTTCTATTTAACAACGTTCGTAGATTGCTGTACATGTAGTGTTTTTATTCTTTTTCCCCCTCTCTGCAAGATGAAGTAATTTAGTGCAGATGATACGCTAATATAACATAAGTAATAACAAGAAAAATTAAAATTATGATTATTCTACCAATTGGTGGTTACATTTTCTTTGGATATTGGGGAATCTATCTTCCCCATTTTGCTATTCAATCAAGAAAAAAGATGGTCGGCTAAATCTTTTTTCACTATTTTTTATTCTCTTTGCAAAGCCTTGCCACTGACCTTATGTTTGTTATTTTGTCTCCCTGCTGCATCAGTGATTATGATATTTATGTGCTTTTTCTTCTTCTTCTTCTTCGCCTTCACATTATTTTTTTTTTGTTTTGCCCCCCTCAATAGGTTGATGAAAGCAGTGAGTTTTTGCCGTTGGTGTATGACCCTGCAAGCATTTCTGCATATTGGGGAAAGCGTCCACGTGCTGTCGCAACACGGATTGTCCAATTACTATCTGTAGCTGGGGGTTTTCTCTCTCGAATTGCTTGGGATATTGTAAATAAGAAGGTCAAAGAGGTAAATCTTAAAGCGCTTGTTCATTATTGCCTTTTAAAAAAATTTATTTCCCCTCTCATCATGCTACCAGCTACATAAAGCATATTCTCTCCCTGTCTCCGTTGATAAAAAAATACACATTTATCTTTTGCATTTTATGTAGGGTCTTACAACCTACAGCCCATAAAACCATGTGAATAGCATTTTGGGAGAGTGAAAACATACTATTTAATCTCATATTTGAACTTGGGTGATGTTTGCCCCAAGGAATCATCTATGCTAGTGTGGGGGAAGCCAGCTCTTATAGTTTGAATTTTGTGGTAGTGATATGCTAATTGCTTCCAAGCTCCTACCTTCAGAATATCTCTGCAGATGGAGGATTTGGACTTTTATCAGTAATTTTTTGTTATTGGAAATTTGAGTGAGAATTTTCCCATGAATTTTTTTTTTTTTTTTTTGGAAACGTTGGAAATCCTGCTGCCAAACCACCCGACCTGAGATTAAGCAGAGCAGATAAAACCCCCGACTGCCCCAGGCTCTTACAAGAAATGCACCCCCTGGACTCGAACGCCAGACAACCAAGTCCTAAGCCCTTTGCCACCAAGCCACCATTTTCCTATGAAACATGCAAATACAGTTTCAATGTGTTTCATGTTCAATTGTTTAAGTGTACCTATTATTCTCTATCTGATTTATTTTTTATTTTCTCTTATTCAGAATGAAGTTGCTAGAGCAATTGAATTAAGGGACATTGTTACCTCGTTGGGTCCAGCTTATATAAAACTTGGGCAAGCGCTGAGTATTCGACCAGATATACTGTCACCTGTTGCAATGACTGAGCTGCAAAAGCTTTGTGACAAGGTAAAGTCCTTGGCATTTCTTATGTTTCTTTCCTTTCCTTTTTCTTTAATTGACATCATTACATTTTCTCTCACCTTTAATCAGAATCATGTTTGAATATGATTTTTTCTGTCCTTATTTATTGTATCTTAATTTAATGTGTTTATTATATCAAAAAATACTTAGGATACTTAAGAACTCTTTAAACCCTGAACAGTAAAATGTTATTATTACAAAAAGCAATGCCAAAAGTTGCTGGAAAGATGGAAAATAAAATGGTAAAAATGTCGTTCTTATTATTGTGGGTGCTGCTTGATCTGGTCAGCATCCATTAGTTTTGGCTGCTACCGATAGCTGATATTTGTGTTTGATGATGTGAAGGTTCCTTCATTTCCAGATGATGTAGCAATGGCTCTTATTGAGGAGGAGCTTGGTCAGCCTTGGCATGAACTCTATTCAGAACTTTCTCCTTCTCCAATTGCCGCAGGTAGGCTTAATTGTAATTATCTACCATATGATGAGATTTTGAGTTCTGTGAATGAAAAAAGCGTGCCTTTGTATAATAATTTTCAGAAAGTCTGTGGTGTAAAAATATTTACTCCTGTGGATTATGGCAGCATCATTAGGACAGGTATATAAAGGCCGGCTGAAAGAAAATGGGGATTTGGTGGCTGTCAAAGTGCAGAGACCTTTTGTTCTTGAGACAGTAACAGTTGATTTGTTTGTCATACGCAACCTGGGTTTGGTTCTGCGGAAGTTTCCTCAGGTTTTATTTCTTTTAGCTTCTCTCTTCGAAGGAGACATCCTTATTCTGCAGTGGCAGTAATGATAAATTCCCTCAATTCTCTCCCCTTCCCTTATTTTCTCTTTCAGATCTCCGTAGATGTTGTTGGATTGGTTGATGAATGGGCCGCTCGTTTTTTCGAGGAGTTAGATTATGTTAATGAGGGTGAAAATGGGAGGCTGTTTGCAGAAATGATGAGAAAGGATCTTCCACAGGTGAGTTTGATTACTATCACTAGTGTAGCTTTATTATGTCACGAAGTCTGATGTTGGTTTTGGACTAATATTTTGGTTTTAGTCTTTAACCTTGTTCTGATGATTTTATCAGGAAGAGATTCTGGAAGATGCAATTTACAGTTGAGAATTATTAGAGAAGTAAAAGTTACAAACATGCATGCCCCAAAGTTCTAAATTTTCAAGTTCCTATAATTAATTATGATCTTGAAAGGAGGCCTTTTTGAATGAGATATCATAGCAAACTTTGAATACATAGATAGATCTAGTCAACTACAGTGGCCATAACAGTCTGCAACAAACTTCCATGATTTAATTGCAGTGCCAATTTTCAGCTTTACATGTCTCAAAATTCAATTCAGATTTGGCATGTACTTCAAAATGACCGGGATTTAATGCTTGGAAGGTGACTTCACGTATGTGATGTTCTCCTTTGGTTTTATTCAGAATATTTTAAAAACATCCATTTTGAATTCTCAACCATCACAATTATTCTGTACCGAGTTTTACATTAAATTGCAAGCAAGTGGAACTGGCTTATGAGTTAGCTACTACAGTAACATGGTGATTAACACACTGCTTTTTGAGTTTTTGAACACAATAAAACTGTAGATGGCTATATTAATCGTCAGAAATTTATATACACATTGTATGTTCATGGAAGCCATAAAAGTACAGCCAGAGAAATGAAAACTGTGGACATTACAATTAAAGCTTAAATACTACAGTTGATCCCTATCAGTTCATTCTCAACGATGGAGTATCTTTTGTACTTCAGTGTGGAGATGTTATACGTCTCCAACACTGGAATTGAAAATTATTGTGATGACAGCATGTGTTCTAATATACCTCTATGTTTTTGTCTGCATATTCTGGTCTGTGAAAACAGAAATGTAATAGAATATCGTTCCTTATTGGTATTTTTTTTCTTAATTTCTTATTGCAGTTTTGAGAGAACTCAAATAATCCTCCCTAAAATTTCATAATGCAGGTGGTTGTACCGAAGACCTATGAAAAATATACTTCTAGAAAGGTTCTTACCACAGGGTGGATTGACGGAGAAAAGTTGTCGCAAAGTAAGGAAAGTGATGTTGGAGAACTGGTTAATGTTGGTGTCATATGCTACCTGAAGCAGGTAATTGTCTGCATCAATGTTTTAAAACTCGGTTTGGCCCATCGACCCGGAATGGGGAGAGGGCAAGGGTTAAAGGTCGGACCATAGATCAACCGGGGGTTGATAATAAATTATTATTTTATTATATATTTTCATAGAAGTACTATAAAAAATGAACAAATTCAAAAAATTATTTCTACAACTATATATTTCATACTTATTTATCAAAAGTCATTCCATAATATATAAAAATAAATATCATCAAAGTAAATAACATCATCAAAATATCAAACTAAATTATCCAAAAATTCAAATGCAAGCAATGAAATTAAAATGGAAATTTAATTTCATTAACCAAAAAAAATTATTTACAAAATATTATAGTTTTGAAAAAAATTTATTAATTTTGGAAAATAAAATATTAACAATATACGTTTAGGGTTATATGGAGAATGATTCAAAAAATATTATTCGTACTATATTACCAAAATTGAATTGTGATGCAGTGATAAAGAGAACTCATGGTAAAATTTTGATTTAATTTTGGATAAATCATGCCAAGTCATCAGGAAAACCCGGACCGGGTCACCGGTTGAACCGGCCAGATCGGCAGTTCTGAAGCCGGTTCAATTGGATACCGGGTTGGAGGTTGGACCAGGTCTAGGTTCAACTGATTGGACCGGCTGGTCTGGGTTTTAAAACACTGGTCTGCATGTAAATATATTATGCAAGCTTAGTGGACAGAGTACATATATTATGCAAGCTTAGTGGACAGAGTACATATATTATGCAAGCTTAGTGGACAGAGATTCTGTTGTGTACAAATATATATTTTTTTCCTTTTTCATTTTCATTTTTTTCCCAGTTCTCTTTTTCTATTTTAATTTAATGCTAAGATGACATGCACATAGATTTTCTCATTAGTTTCCTGATTTCTAGTTTTCTACCATGTATCAACTTGTGCTTATGCTCACCTTTGTTCATCATTGCAATGTTTCATGGGTGTTCACGGTTCAATCTGGGAATCCAGTATTCATAAAACAAAGATAATGAGAAAGATTAATAATGCAGAGGAAGGAATAATAATTACTCTTCATTATGGGTGTTCACGGGTCGGGTCGAATCGGGTTTTTTTAATTTTTTTTACCCGATCGGGTCGGGTCATTCGACTCGCAACCCGAAATTTGAGCAGTTGATCCGTTCGGGTCGGGTCGCATCGGGTCAAAAACTGCGGGTCGGGTCGGATCAACATAATATGTAGTAAATATAATATATATATTTTTTTGATACAAATTTTCACAAGGTAGTGAGTAGCGAATCGGCAAAGTGTTTGACTTAATATCCACTTAATCAAGAGTTCGAGTCCCACTATAAACATTTTGTTTAAAAAATAAAATTTATTCAAAAATCAAATTGGCTGGGATTCGAACCAGAGAGCAATTGAAGACAAAGTAAGGACATTGTCATTTCAGCTACAATTGTTTCTTGTCAAAATCATATCATTAAAAATATATATATTATAATTATAATATCATCTACTTCGGGTCGGGTCATACCCGATTTTTCTGCCCGAAACCCGTGACCCGATCCAAAATGTCGGGTCGGGTCGAGGTTGACCCGAAAATGAATTTTAAAATTGATAAACTCGACCGGGTCGGGTCGGGTCGTTGCGGGGCGGGTCGAGTCGCAGGTCGACCCGACCCTATGAACACCCCTACTTTTCATAAAATTATAGCTATAGCCTCACCTTATGTTTGAAAATATAGAGGATGACTTTCTTCCACGATTACTTTTGTGGTTATCATTTTATGTTTTTGTAATTATAATTGCAACTTGCATATGCTACCCATGAGCTGGGTGCCTAGTAGGACTGGGCATCGCATCGGATCAGGTCAGATCCGATCTGATTCGATAATATCGGATCGAATCTGGCTCTCGAATCCGATCAAATCGTGTTTGGTTTGTTTGTCGAATTTCGGATCGGATCGGATAAATTTGATAACTATCAGATCGAATCGGATTTTATCCAATTTGATAACAAATCCGAATCCGATAGAGAATCCGATTTGATAACGGATTCGAATTCGATAGAGAATCCGATTTGATAATAAATCCGATAGTAGATCCGATTTGATAACAAATCCGATTCGAAAATTTGATCTGAAAATTTGTAAATTCATAACAATTTTATCGAATCGGATCGGATGACTTAAAATTCAAATCAATTTTATCAAATCAGATCTGTTATCGAATCAAATCCGTTATCAAATCAAATCGAATCCACTATCAGATTCATTATCAAATCTGATGCTCTATCGGATTCGGATCTGTTATCAAATCGAATTTATCCGATTCGTTAAGATATCAAATCAGATCGAATAAATCTGATTCGATTCAATAGTTATCGGATCAAATCCGATAAGGACTCAAAATCCGATCGAACCAAAACAAATCAACTCTTATCGAATCGGATTGGATTCGGATTCGGTTCGATCCGATCCGAATCTGATAATGCCCACTTGCCTAGGAAGCACCAAGTTTTTTTTTTTTGTATTTATGTTTTTAAAAGCAATTCATTAGTTTTTATTATTATTATTATTTTGTAAAAGAGTAATTTATTAGTTGAGTTTTCCAAAAAAAAGAAATTCATCAGTTTAGCTTGGAAAACTCCTAATTCTCTCTTTATCTGCCTCATTACTTTTTATTTACAGTTGCTTGATACTGGATTTTTCCATGCTGACCCACATCCTGGAAATTTGATTCGCACCCCGGATGGCAAGCTAGCCATACTTGACTTTGGTAACAATCTACTCTATAAGTGTTTTTGGTGAAAGATCAACATTCTGCATTCTAAATCTAATAGTTGAATTTTTTTTAACTATTATTGTTATTTTTTGGTTTTCGAAAATGTTAGAAAGAAGCAATTCTCCTCCTTCCATTTGAGCAATGGCAATTGTTATTTTCCCCCCTCTTTTACTCCCCAGAAGTCATAAAAGTGTCAAGCAACTATTGAGATTCCTTCTATATTTCTAACAGGTTCAGTTTAATTCTATGAAAAAATTGATTAATGCTCTAATAGTAATGTCAACATTCAGCTCTGTATTTTGTAATATAAAGATGTATTATAATGGTTTTCCTGATTTGTTTTGTCCCCGTCTTTCTGTAATCCGATATTTCCTTGATTGTTTATTGCAAAGAGTATTAAAAATACTCTTGATTTACTATCAAATCAAATTCCAGTCATAATCTAATTGAGATCGTATGAACCAATAAAAGTTGGTGCATATGTGATAAATAAGAGAAGCATTTTTTTTTTAAAAAATACTGCAATTGTAGCTTGATGAATTTGATGCAATTATGCAATAACAATTTACAGTGTCCATTAGGGATCATGATCTGAAACACACAGCTTTCCAGTGTGCAGCTCGAGTAGGTTTCCATACTGTATTATGTTTATCAACTCATTATCGAGTTTTACCAACATGGATTGAAGAATTCAAATTGCAAATGTACACATTTATGTGGTGTATATTTCAATAATAAATTGAAGATCTTTAGTTGGCTCCTTGATACTGTAATGGCTTGCAGCCTGCCTAAAGCAAAATGACATATTGCATTGGAGAATAGGATTCTCTTTACTGGCTGTCAAGAGACACTATACTAAATTAAGGTGCATTTTTGATGTGACAGGTCTGGTCACGAAATTGACTGATGATCAGAAATATGGAATGATTGAAGCAATTGCTCACCTTATCCATCGGGATTATGGAGCTATAGTCAGAGATTTTGTCAAACTTGATTTCATTCCAGAGGGGGTTAATTTGGAGCCCATCTTGCCAGTCTTGGCTAAGGTATTTGATCAGGCTCTTGAAGGTGGAGGAGCCAAAAACATTAACTTTCAGGAGCTTGCAGCAGATTTGGCCCAAATAACATTTGATTATCCCTTTAGGATACCGCCTTATTTTGCTCTCATAATTAGGGCAATAGGGGTGCTGGAAGGCATTGCTTTGGTGGGGAATTCTGATTTTGCCATTGTCGATGAAGCTTATCCATATATAGCCCAGGTACGGATATCGTGAATGTGTATGGAAATTTTTGAACATCTTTTATGAATAATAATTACACAGATATGTACATATTATCTCAGCTAACTATTCAATAGATTGGTCTTTATAGAATAAGGCATGATTTTTCTTTTAAAATGACAAGTACATCCTTGTAGGATAATGTTCATAGTCTTTTAAGTGGTGTACAAGTTAATATTATCAATACCTGAACTGAGAGGTGGCCTGAAGGCGTGTTCTTATTCATCTCATTGTGATTAGAAAAAGCTGAAGCCGAGATATTGCTTACAAAGTTCTCAATACTTGAGTCACTGCAACTGAAAGAAAAACATATTAGAATTGATGTCCCAAATTCTTCATGTAACAAGTTTTCGGCACTTTTAGATAATTATTTTGAGGCCTTAGATCATTATGAAATGTAACTATGGACGTTTCTGGATGCTGAAGGTCAATAATATAACTTTTGCATGCCATTAAGGTTAGAGAATAGGCTGCATGCATGTGTCAAAACCATTCCATGACCGTGATGATGGTTGGCCATTCACTGTTTGATTGTCTGGCTTCTTGTTTTGTAATTATGATTTTCTCTTTAATGAACATTAATATGTTGTAAACTGAATTTTGATATGTTTTCTTATATTTCTGAATACTGTCAGAGGCTCTTGACTGATGAATCTCCTCGTCTGAGGAATGCTTTGCGTTACACAATATATGGGAAGTCTGGTGTTTTTAATGCTGAGAGATTCATTGATGTCATGCAAGCCTTTGAAAATTTCATAACTGCAGCCAAAAGTGGAGGTGGAGAGGATTTAAATGGGGGTATGGCTGAACTTGGTATTTTGCAAAGCCAAACAGGTTATATCATTCCTTTGCTTTCATCAAGCGCATCTCAAGCAACACAACCAATTCAAACGAGGGCAGCTTTAGCCTTTCTGTTGTCTGAGAAAGGGAACTTTTTCCGAGAATTTCTTCTGGATGAGGTAATTTAAGATCCAACTCTGATTGGTATGCTCCCAGGCTATATTCATTCAGATATTTAAGTATTGCCTTTGACTGTTTGACATTTGAATCAGATTGTGAAGGGCATTGATGCAGTTACAAGGGAACAGTTAGTGCAAATAATGGCAGTTCTGGGAGTTGGAAATGCTGCCCCAGTTTTTAGCATGGTTCCTTCTTTGGGACCCTTCAAGCCTGCAGCACTTCTACCCACAATAACTGAGGAGGACAAAATTATATTGAATAATGTACAAAAAATTGTTGAGTTCTTAACTGCGGGAAGTTCAGTATCACGGACATCAGATCAGGTACTTGAAAGTTAGCACTTAATGATATTCGTAGATTGAGCTTCTGCATGAAGTAGGAACTTCCATTCTTCAATTATCAGGGTTATATCTGTTCATAATTTAGTATGCATATCAATCTTTTCCTTCTATAACTTGGTTTGGTGTTAAAATTATGCATGATAATAGTGCACACAACCTTTATGGCAATGTTTCCAGAGTGTCTTATTCTTCAAGTGGAATTTATTTCCCGAATCGTTTGATCCAATTCTTTAAGTGGATTCAATTTGCCAAATTGTTTCATGGATCATGACATTTTGCCCAAGTTGGTAGATAAAATTTATAAAATTTCTGAGTTAGCCTAAAATTATATAACTGTTCAAAATCATCAAGATAAACAAGGGTACATTATAGCAGAATCTTTTAAGCTCCACATTGGAGGTCTGGTGGATCAGTCTCTTGGGTATGTAATGAATGAAATTCAACGATGATCTGTTCTCCGGTGATTGTATGTGTAATTAATTTGATTATTCTCTTGATTTATCTGGTCTTTTATTAAATGGAGAAGGCTATACTTATTTTGAACTTAAAAATAGATTTTAGATTTAGCTTAGCTACTTAATTTCCTTTCTCATGATAGAAGCAAGCATCTTTGTTCACCATCTTCTCTTTGGTGGCCATCCGCAGGGTGTAGATGTCACTCGGGCTCTTCGAGAGCTGCTTCCAGTGTTGCCAGGCATCTCAGCAACAATTCTCCCTGAAGTGCTCAGTCGATTATCTTCACGGGTATTAGCACGTTTAATTCGAGATTCATTTTTGTAATCAACTTTATATAGCCTAACTTGGTGTAGGGTATACCATTCAATTTGTATACAGAATAACATATGAATACATTATGGTTAGTCTTGACATGTCTCCTTATACACCGAGCACAAACCCATGTCAGTGGTGTATGTGATACTGTCGACTGTACCACTGAATGTACATATATCGAGCTTTCCCATGAAAATGAAATGAAAATGATCTCTATAGAAACCTATTGTGCCGAGCTTTTGTATTCAATTTCCTGCATTTTGTGCATGTGCTTGTGCAAAGTATCTACGATTGTAGTAGTGATTGCTTATTTCTTTGTTGATGTTCTAGAGCACAAGCTAGATTATCATTAAGTTTGCATTGTTGTTAGCTCTATTAAAACATTCCATCTTGTCATCATCCATGCCTAGCAATCTATTAAATTATATATTACGTACGAAGTTTATGAGATTCGTGATCAGTTCAGAAATGAAAGTATCAATTTGACTCATAATCCTGAGTTCACAAAGCCACCTGCTAGTTTTCTATATGGCTTTTGCAGACTACAATGACATGATGAACCTTCAAATACCAAATGATGTGGGCTAATTAATGATTACCTGAAAGAAAGACGTGTGCAGCTTTTGTACAAGTTCAAAGAAAACGAAAGCTTTTATTTTGTAGTCGCCACAATGTACAGAATCTAGTCATTTCAACTCTTTCTAACATCATTCAGATACTTGGTTCTAAGAAAAAAGTGGCAGAGGAAGAGGCAGTCTCTGTTCTCCTGAAGCATACGAAATAATGTTCCTCTTAAGAGGTGAAATATACTGAGCCCCGTTAAATGCGGCAGCTCGCAGTATATTTAGAGGCCCCAAATCAACAGAGTATGCCTTCTGGAAACCATCCAGGATAGCCATCATCACTATATTCGCTGGTTTCCTTTCTGCTTCATACTTTTTCAGAAGGGATACCTGCAAAATTTTTACAGATCAACTGAAAAATTGAATAGCTAATGCCTCTAATTATTTCCATGCAAATCTACTGCATTTAAAGATCTGACTGTATTCGAACAAAGCATTTAGAATTAAGGATTAGCTATGATACAGGCAAGATTGAAAATACACCATGTTTACGACTTGATATGTAAAACTTCTAACCTATAACGTTACACTCTCAGCTCTAAATTTCAGACTTGTAACCTTCAGCGTTACTTTGTTTTATTTTCTCAATTAAATGTTTCATATTCCTAGTTGTAGCTAATATTCATCCCATCCAAGAATTCTTTATCAACATGCTTAAACTTTATCACGTACAAAACCAAGTGGTCATGCAAATGATTTTCCGCAAGTCTCAGCAACGCTAACTTTGATGTTTCCCTTGACAAACAGTTTTAGCTAATTTTACACCTCTTATAATATTATCAACGAACGGTCATCATACAAATGATGATCTTGTGGATTTTGTCTAATTTCTGAATAAAATTGGTCAAAAGCGATAGAGAAGTTCTTTGAGACAACTGCTCAGTTCTTTCAACGATCATCTTACAGCTGTTAAACCTCCTTGCATAGTTACTAAAAGTAATGTTTCACATGGAAATGGGATATGTGATACCTTATTTTGAGGAATATGAACACAAGCATATGCATTGCACACATATGTACATATAAAATTTCATATTACATACCTCCCCAATGTCTGCACCCACAGCAATTCCCTCAGCAATAATCCTAGCAAGAGTAGATGCATCACCAAAACCCAAATTAACACCTTGACCAGCTAGAGGATGAACAGTGTGTGCAGCATCACCAATTAGAACAACACGCTTCGACGCATAGTTATTAGCATGCATCAAGGACAGAGGAAACACCATACGTTCAGATGCCAACCTGACCACTCTTGGTGGTACTTCAAAACACTCGTTAGCTGATAAAGTTGCATCTCCTCTAAACAAAGAAAACATATCTGCAATACTTTGAGAGCTTGACTTTGGATGAGGACCATATCCATAATCAAGAGCATGATTTAAAATTTTCACAAAATCTTCTTCACTCATTGATTTATAGTCTGAAGCCTCTTTTGGGTTCATAGTCCAAACAACATTGCTGAAATTATCACCTATTGGCAAAAGTGCAATTGGACCAGCTGGTAGAAAACGTTGCCATGCACAGTAGTTTTCTTTAGTATGTTCTATTGTACAGATGATCGCATTCTGTGAGTAGCTCCATCCAGTTGTCTTAAATCCAGCTAACTCCCTAACTCTTGACTTACCCCCATCAGCTCCAACCTAAAACAAAGAAGTAACTTTCACCAATTAATCTTATGAACAATTGCCAACCAGAAGCTTTTAGAGAATTTATATCATCCTGTTCCTGTTATATTTCAAAGGGGCAATGCATTTCATCTACATGAAGTTTCAATTACCACCAACTTTGCATACAGGCTATTGCCATCACTGAGGTCTAGTTTCGCTAAACACCCCCTAGTGAACAATGTTGTTGCTGATGGCGTGCTGTCTACATCCACAGATGAAGAGCTTGGAAGTAAAGCCATCGAAGTTACTCTGGAAGGATAGATGGTTTTCTGGAAATCTGAATTCTGTTAACAGCAAAAATAATTTTAAAAAGAAAAGCCGCAGAAATAACCACACAACAAACGGTTTATCTACTGATGTTTCAACAAGTTCATACTAGGTATTATCAGAACTAGGGCAAACCAGGTTATACCTAATAACTATCCAACAGGGATAACATACATCATACTGAAATAAAAGAAGCACTTCCAGAACAGTATTAACAGTATTATCTACGGAATTGAATGCATTAACTTCTTTAAATATACCAGAAAGATAACATCTCATAAGCAAAGAGGCAGCAAAATTCTCAAATAGCCAGAGACCACTTGTAACAAAAACTAGTGATACATATTTCATAGTCAAGTACATTAAAGTTACAATTTATATTTTCTCTCTACAGTGTTTTCTCTTGTATACTTCAGCGTGCTATGTTCTCCTCCACCCTCCATATTTTCTGAAAGAAATTACACAAAAGAAACTACTAATGTCATAACGCACTTATGCTCATAGAGGTTTGCTAAGAAAACTCCATAAACATCATTGTAAAACTCTATATGACTCTTGATTGACATAAACCAATGCATGGAAACATAAAAAGAAATGAATTTATGATGCCTAATAGGAAGGAAAAGCGCTGACTAGAGCTCGATATAGGTCCCGAATACTCCGAGAGATTATTATGTAATGTTGTGCAGGAAATTTTAGCCAGTTCGGTTTGATAAATAAAGAAGGGGTCATATTATAAGTTCAAGTTCATGAGAGGCAAGGCAGCCTTCCTCACATATCTTTGTTGGGATGTGAAGAGTTCAAACCCCGGAACGCTGCCTTGCCTCTCATGAACTTGAGTAAGACCCAAGAGATTATTATGTAATGATATTTTTGTGCGGTTCAAAGGGAAATTGAAACGTGGGTTATTGAATGAGGCGTTGGGAATGTGGCAAAGACGGAAATGAGTAAGACCCAAGAAACCCAAGAAACTCACAGGTCCAAGATGGGGTTGCGGCTGAGAAATCATTAGTGCTGAGTTTAGCAAAAGGGTTGACTGAGAGAAAAAATAAAGGTGTATATATAATCTAAGGTGATTGATGTTGTATAGGCTTGAACGAATGGATGTGGTCCAAGATGGCGCATGAGGTTCATGTGCTGATGGTGGCCGTGACCCCACGCGCCGATGAGAACAGAGCGAGCGAAACTAGAAAAGTCGTAACCTAGTGTCTGATACCATGTAAAGAAATAAGACGATTTTATATTTTTGGATACTTAGAATTATAAGAAATATGCCTTTATAAAGGCATTACATCAAGTTAAATATAGAAACTAAATATACTAATAATCATTAGGATTACATAATCATATCTCAATGATTATGTCTAAGTAGAATTATAATCATATCTTTGGATAATTATGATTATGATTCTAACAATATCTTAGAGATTCTAACAGCTTTAAATTTAATCACTGATAAGGAAATTTTAAAAGGAAAAAAATGTTTGGAAACAAACTCTGATAAAAAAGATACTATACTACTAAAGGAGCTATTTCACCAACTTCGAGTATTCTTCGAGTAGAAAGTAAACAGTACGGCAAGGGTACGTACCTGCATACATGATAACAGAGAGCGATGAAGCACCTTGTTCTCCACCACACACCTGTACTACCAGTTCAAGATAAGTGCTTTAATCAGTAAAATAAAAAAAAATTATATTGTTTAATCCTCGAATAAAGATCTGGTTACCCTAGAACTTCTTTGTTTACATCACTTGCATTGTATCTTGTGTACCCTAAGCCGGTATAATCCCAAACCTACAGAAGATTGTGAGAATATGAATGAAACTGCACATTTCAGTGGAAGTAATATTATACAGCATCCTATTGCTAATTGCATGCATTAGAACATGCATAAACCAATGACAACTAAATGAAAACTAAAGTAATTCTGCTAAGATGATATAGGCCAAAAAAGGTTTCCAATTTAGGAAGAGGAAATAAAACAGAGATACTTAGATATAAGGAATAGGTAAGTTCACAACACAATTCTTACTTCACGCCATTGAAAACAAATTCAATACAATTAAATTTAAGACAGCCTTCTCAACATTGTGACTCAATTTTAAGACACCAAAGAATGATAAGCATTTAAATCCTTTTAACTCTTCATATCCCAACAACGATATGTGAGGAAGCTGCATTGGCAACAAGTACCGATTGCTTTTTCCTCTCTGGTAGTTTATATTTAAGTATTTAACTCATAAAAAGAAGAAAGAAAATGGAAAACAACCGAAGTTAATTAACTACATTGCTCTAATTTTAAAAGCAAGTATAGCAAGTCAGGCACACCAATCAAGCCAATGCATATTTTCACTCAAGATATTCAGAATACTTTTCTACAAAATGATTATTTAGAGTTACCCTACCCCTATGTATTGCTTCTTCTTCTTTTAATACATTCAACAATTTCTTAACTATCTATGATGAGTGGAGGAGTTCAATGCTCTCTAACTTGACTATCTATCTTTTCCCTTTCTCTAGTCACCACTGTCGCCATTGTAGAAAAACTGGTTGAACTAAGTAACAGCCTCATAAAATCATAATAAAGCAGCAAATCCTGAAAGACAAAAAAATTTGGTGCTTTAGGATGACTTTAATGTCTCAAATTGGCTTGAACATACACATGCTTCATAAAGACTTTTGATGGCAACACCATGTCATCATATTAAAGCTGGCGCATTACAATTACAATATCCAGATTAGGCATTCAGCAAAGTTGTCAGTAATAAAATCTTCCAAGTCTCTTATCATAAGGGGGAGAGAGGGGGTACTACAGAAAATTTAGCAGTGTTCTCATAGCATATATATAATATTCTTATCAAGCGCGCGAATGAAAAGGAAAAACAAAGTGTAAAAAGAAGACATGACAACCATCACCTGCATCTTATCAAAATATGCATGTCGATGCTGTTGAACATATTGCCAAGCACCAATCTCTGGAAAGCATGAAAAAAACAGAATGAAACACTTGTTGAAGTTATGTTTGCCAACCCTCACAAACAACCAAACTAAGCATGAAATTGAACTCTCTTCTACTGTGTTGGACTTAATACCTTTGAAAAATGATATAGTTGCAGGTGTGACTGTACTGACCCGTGGATCAGGAGGATCTTCTTTCTTAATGCAATCTCTTTTTGCCAAAGCTGGATTGCTATCGATGATGGCAACATTCAAATGCCTTGTCAATGGCATACTTGCTGCAACATTCAACAAATCAAATTACTTGAAATTAACATTAAAACTAGTAAAAGAAATTAGCATCCTAAAGCATGCCAGTGTATCAAGAACCGGAATGTGAGATTCTTTTACAACTCCAAGAGGTTTAGAGATCACATTTACTCTGGTAAAACACTATCGTGCTATTTTTCCCCCTTCAACAGTTCAACCACCCATTATAATAACAAAAAAGTAAGCTCCAGACTTGAATAAATCAGGAATAGACAATTATAGTGTATAAAAACCTCTCAAGTTGAAGTCCCTCAATGAAATAAATTATGGCAAAAACGGAACTAAATGGACGTAAACAATAACACAATAAATTACCTACCCAAGGAACAAGCTAGGCCCATGCCAACCATGCCTCCCCCAACAACAGCAACATCGTATTGATGATTATTATTTGTAAAGCTCTGCTTGACCTCAGATTCCTGGAATGTTAAGCAAATCAACAAAATACAATATTGCACTCTAGCACTCAACATGAATATAAAAATCCATGGAAAGAAATTAATTCACACTAAAAAAAATCTGTGTATAACTCAAGGAAAAGCATATTGGGAAAATAATAACAATAACAATCCTGCCACAGACCAGCTATATGCTCAAGCACAGGCAAGCAGCCAAGCACACATCCTCAACCCTCCCAAAACCATGAATACACCAAAAACTAATACAGAAAATAAAACTCCATTCATTCTCAGAATTTCAATTCTATGACCATATGATTCATTTTCTACACTTTTTTCAACTGAAAGATGTTTCCCAATTTGTTGTTTCATTTAAATATAGTGGATTAGCCATAATTTCACCTTAAACCAGTACATCTATTTTATGCCAACCACAATAAGCAGCCAAGGAAAAAGAATTTCGTTACTAATTTCCATGTAATTCTCAAATTCATCATATATTCGAAATCCAGACCTTGAACATAAAGGAGCTAAATAAAACTTATCAAATGAAATCAAAACAGCAGCAACTAAAGAGTGAAGAACATTACACTGCTATGTTGGCCAGAATTAGAACTCGATGCATTTTCAGCTGCATTGCTGCAGAAACTCTGCCGCAGAACCCTCACTCCAGAGACATTTACACAAATTCTTCTCACGATGACCCTGTTTCAATTTTTTTTTCATAACTCTTCTTACGAAAATTTCATAAAAATTTAAAAACTAATTCGATCAAATTAGAAAATGAAAGACTTTCAACTATTCATTCAAAAATTAATACAGTATTCAATTCTAAAAAGGAAAAAAAATTGAAATTTGAAAGCTGAGGGCGAGGTGAGTACCTGTTCATTCTTCTTGGCGATACTGTGAATTGTGAAACTCGACACACACACAGGGCTTAGTTTAAAATAATTGGGCTAACGTGTTATGCCTTTAGCCTCAGAACTCAGAAGGCCTAATTTTATTATTATTATTATTTCACCTTCTTTTTTTTTTTTTTTTCTTTTTAAAAAAAAAAAAAAAAAAAAAACTGCTTAATATATATTTCCTTTTCCTCTGAGCACACCTTGATATTCATATAATTCATTTTTTAGGATTTTTTTTTTCCATTTAATATTATATATATATATATATTCATAAATGAAAGTGTTCAGCTCCTGTAGTTATGTGAAAATTAAAGGTGTTTACACTAAATTTTCGTGAGGAAATAATTTTAGGACTTTCCGAACTCAAATTTATTGTCGAACATGTAAATTTATTTTTACTAGTTGCACACAACCGATCTACTCGGACTCTTATCCCATAATATGCTGTATTGTTCATTTTTATAATTATTCCAACTCCTAATAATCAAAAGATAAACAAAAAGTAACTAAAATATATCCGCATCAATTGGTTATTTGTTCTTGGGTAACTTATTTTCCATGTTTTCTTGGAACTATTTACTAATGCTGATATCCATGCCCATGAACTTAGCCTCCTATGTTTTTAATA
Organism: Zanthoxylum bungeanum; assembly: GCA_019454045.1. Classification (NCBI taxonomy): domain Eukaryota; kingdom Viridiplantae; phylum Streptophyta; class Magnoliopsida; order Sapindales; family Rutaceae; genus Zanthoxylum; species Zanthoxylum bungeanum. Next base: position 82,758 of record SKCR01038531.1, on the reverse strand, counting down.
AGATGATGAGCAATTTGTGTTTGAGCAATTTTTATGTGTGAAGAAAGAATAGCGTGTAAGGTTCAAACCTCCTGAGACAAAGTCTCAGCAATTGGCGTTTGATTGAGTGAATAAACCTCCAAGGGGCACAAGCACACAAGTTACAATCCTAAAATTACAATCTAAGAAATGAAAAATAAAAATATGCTCATTTGAGTCTTTATTTGATCGGGTTTTTCTCTCTTGGCATAGATTAACTTTTATAGTGAAGTTTTTCAACCGTTTTAAGCGGTTCCAGTATCTCCCTGTAGTTTCTGGATCATGCCTGTAACCGCTGAGCTGCGCGTCTCAACTGCTTGGTTGTGGAGGAAAACTGTCCAACTGCCATGATCGTGGAAGTAACCGTATCATGGGTTTTCGTCCTAAACGTAACCGCATCATAGGGTTTCGTCCTAAACGCTGATTTGATCGCCCCACGCTCTTTGTCGCCCTTTGGTCCATCGCCCTTCTTCCCTTCGCTCTTTCTTTAGTCCCAGGGCGATTTCATCCTATGGTGGAGATTTTCGTCTGTTAACAATTGTCCCCCAAATTTACCTTGATTGCACTAGAAGTGAATATCGAGGTGAATTTTTAGTCTAAATGATGCATTGCTTGTCAGAAGCACATACCTATTCAGAGGGCTCCAGCAACTGAGATGATCCCAGTCATTAAACCGTGGCCGTTTATGGGATGGGCGATAGACTTGATAGGGAAGATTTACCTTGCATCGAGTAAGAGGCATACTTTCATCGTCGTTGCCACCGACTTCTTCACTAAATGGGTGGAAGTCATCCCAGTTGTAGAAATCTCCCAAGAGTAGATCATCAAGTTCATAAAGGAACATATAATTCACTGATTTGGTATACCACAGACAATAATGATAGATCATGGTACTTCATTAAACGGTGAAAAGGTAAAAGACTTCCTGGGCGAATACGGAGTCCGATTAGTAAACACTACCCCCTACTACCCTCAGTCAAATGGTCAAGCAGAATCGACCAACAAGACCCTTAAAGGATTGATTCAGAAATGGTGACAGACAACGCCAGACGGGGGATGAATTTTGAGTCAAGCTTTATGGGCCTATAGAACGTCGCCGCGAACAAGTACTTCGGTGACGCTGTTCCAATTAGTGTATGGTCAAGAGGTTGTGCTTCCAATGGAAATGAATATTGAGTCTACCAGGGTGGTGCTGCAAGACAAACTGACACGGGAAGACTACGACGAGGCAATGATCTAGAACTTGTTGGAATTGGACGACATCAGATGCGATGCGCTAAATCGTCTAGAAGCACAAAAGAGAAGGATAGCCAAGGAATACAACCTCAAAGTAATGGCTAAATCATTCAGGGAGGGCGAATTAGTGTGGAAGACTGTGTTGCCACTTGGTTCTAAGGACCCAGCGTATGGAAAATGGTCGCCCAATTGGGAAGGCCCATTCATAGTAAAAAACGTATTGCCAAACGGAGCTTATCATCTACAAGACTTAAACGGAAGGGTGCATGCAAGAGCGATAAATGGCAAATACTTAAAGAAATATGTGCCATCGTTATGGGAGCACGAAAATGTACAAAAAACACTGAAACAATAATGAATTCTCATTAAACATGGACGAAAACGTCTTACAAATACAAAGGATAGACAATACAACGTCTTCCAAAAGTATCACTTTGGGCCCAAAGACTGTCGAAAATCCACAGGCAGCTCCTTAATGGCCGAGAACGTCTCCCTCCTCAGGCGCCATTCGTCCTGTATTTCCATACCCACTGCATCCAAGTCGGCCATGCTTTTCTCAAAATTGACGCGGGCCAACCCTTCGTACTCTGCCATGGATTTGTCCATTTCCTCCACTTGAGTAACGAGGGTCCTCCTCTTAACCTCTTTCCTCATTCGACTTTCCTAAAAAAGACGCTGCATCTCTTTCAGCTGTCGCTCCAGGTCCAGGAAGACCGATTCCTCGGTCACCATTTCTTCTGTAGTCTCCCTCAGGGTCTGATGTAGCGCCTCAAGAGAACCACATAGCGTTTCCTTCCTCATCACAGAAGAGCGAAGCCCGACCCTCTAGCTGTGCACATTGCGATACCGAGAGAGAAGGTTTTCTATACCATCTTGCATCTCTTGGAGGAAGAGTCGATCATCAACAGATATTAGCAAAACATGGAGGGCCAATAGTCGGTTTAGTTCAGAGGAACATTTGTCCAAATGGAGGACGTTCTCAGGCAGAGCGGCCTGGTTAACCTCCAGTGCAGCAAAGAAGCGTATTGACCGATGATCTTTCGAAGACCCTCCAAATTCGTGATGGCGCTGACTGAAGGCGAGGAAGGCCGAAAAGAAGCAGAGGACAATCGTCCAAAACGATCCAAAGTGCTCTGGATCGATTGTAGCAATGGGTCGAATGCCTGCATACAAAAAAGGAATTAGCAAATGAACCAAAACCACGAGTCAAAAGAAATGGGAGAAGGGTTTACCATCCCAGAACTAGAATCATAAGGCTGATCTATCAGTGCCTCGAATGCTTCAACTGCGGGCTGCGCTGGCTCTTGTTAAGATGAAGGCCCTGGGGATGATGAATGATGGGGGACAAGAGTCGACGGCGATGCGGCCTGGGGAGAAGAAGGCCGAGCAGAGAATTCATTGGAAAAACAAGAGACTCAGCCCGAGAGGGCAACAGTTGCTCAGCAGCGGCCGACACTTGGATTATTTGAGCAGGAGAATTCATTGGCCGAAGATGACGGCTGCTCAGACTCGAAGGACTCCACTTGAGAAGAATGAAGCAGAGAAATCGAAGACGACAGCTGTGCTAAGGCCAAAGCCTGAAGTGCGAAAGTGTTTGGGGGTGCTGCCTCTGGCGTTGAATGTTGTGGCGCTGTAGTCGGCCGAACATCTGCAAAAGAATCATAGTCGGATGAATCAGAAATATAAATGATTTCATCTTCTTCGTAAATACGACGAAGTACGTCGTCTTTGTACATAGACCGAGCCTCCTCTAATGACTCCAATTCGGCCAAACTATAAAGGTCGTCCACGTCTCTATAACTCCCTCTAAGTCTCGAGGCATACATCCTGCGTACTAAGGGGTAAAGCTGTTTAAGGTGACACCAAAGAGACCCAGTCGGCCAAATAGGCTCTGGCACTTCAGCCTTATCATCCGGATCCTGCACGGTTGGGACATAACCGTCCGAAGAGAAGAACTCAAATGGGAAGTGATCACCAGGAATTTCCTCAACTTTTAGACGCGAACGGCCAGACTCAACAGATGGCTCCGTACCATAGGGGTCGTCTCCAATTACACCTTCATCTCCTGGAAATTGCTCCACGACGGGACCTTCAGCAGCGTCACCCTCGTCAGAGGGAAATTGAACAACCGACATCCCTGCAGGTCCCGCTCCCTCACCTCCGCCCATAGAAGCTTCGGCCTCCGGAATTCGCGCCGTTCCAGAAACTGCGGAAGGCGAATCAATCTTGAGAGCCTGCACAAAAAATGCACAATTATGATATCAGTATACCTCAAACCTGTATGAATGCAAAAGAAAGCAGGTCTCAAGCTCATACCTTAGAGCGACGGACGAGCGAAACGTCCGAATCAGAACTTCGACTGGGAGAAAGTTGCTTCCTTTTAGCAAGTTTTATGCTCTTGGGCTTAGACGCCTCAGCTGCCTTCTTCGATCCCGATGGCTCAGGAGATTTGAGGGACAAAGGAATAAAAGAAAACACCCTCGCGGGAGGTAAAGAAAAATATCGCTCATGGGTTGATGGCCAGAAACGGTCAAAGCAAGGATGAACAGATGTACAAGGAGCGAAAGAATATATGACAAAAGAAGACAGCAAAGAGCGAGTCTCCACCAAGGATTCCTCAACTTCAGAAACAGAAAAGACCTTAAAACGGTCTAACGACGCAGAATACGAATGAAAGAAAGCAAGAGGCCACCCTTGGACGATGCCAAATTGACGGGCGATGAAGTTGGGCGAATATGCCTCCACTCCAGCCTTACCATTGGCCCCAGTCAAGATGTCATGAACCAGGTCGCGGCTGCATAAAAACTTGCGCCATATGCGCAGACATGATTCATCCTCTTCCGAAAGAGGAAGGTCATGGACGAAAGACGGACTGTTCGACACAGTAAAATGGAAGAAAGAGGGAACCCGAGGAAGGGTATAAAAATAATCAAAGGTGGCACGAGGAAGGAAAGAAGACGGCCTAAGCTGAGCAAAGAGAAGGCCGGCACAAGAGTAAGGGTGAGTCGAATCAATTGTACCAAAAATAGGAAAGTAAGCTCTCAACCAAAGTTGGACGATCCACAAGGGACCAGAAGCAATGGGTGATGACCCCGACCGAAGTTTCTTTTGGAGGACGGCCAGCCCCCGATATATGGCGGCAAGAAGAAAAGAGGCAAAGTCTAAATGATGGCCATGGGCAGGTAGCCCGCCACAGGTTTTTGGCTGGGTGCGCAAATGACATATTTGCACAGCCAGTAATGAAGGAAGGTTGTACGCTCTAGCATTGAAATCGTACCAGCCGTTTTCGAATATATTCGAAGAAGAGAAGAATATGACGAAATGAGGAAGGACCCATTGAATGAGGGGGAAAACGAAAGTTTGTGGAGGCCGAAATGGTCGTTCCGAGAGGGGTCAGACCAGTAAGAGCGCCAACATCACGAAGTGTGATAGTAAATGGCCCGACCGGAAAAAGAAATACATTGTACTCGGAAGACCAAAAGAGTAAGGAAATGGGAAACAAGTTGCGATCAAAAGCTGGCAGGGACAAGGAAAGCTCAATGAGAGGAAGAAGATGGTGTTTGTCTAAAAAGGCACGGGTATCCGCATATAAAAACATACGTTGATACCAGGCTTCGAAGGCTATATCGGGCTTGGGCCAGGTGCGAATTGGACTGGACTGAGCAATGACAGAAATGTTGAGTGGTTCAAAAAACGGAGGGTTATAAGAAGAGGGAAATTGTTGAGCCAACGAGGCCATTGCGATAGCGTTATCATCAATGAAGATGGGGCCAAAGCGCATTGGCCGAAATCCTCATCGAGAGTGTGAAGGCCAAACACGCCCACAGAAGAATCTTCCAATGCTAATTTATAATCAGCGAAAGTTGAGTCGTTAGTTTTGGGAAAATAGGAAGAAGAAGCCATTGATGACACAAAATCAAGAAAGCAATAAAAGCGAATTTGCAGAAAGAGTTGAGGGTATAGCGAGAAACAGAGGAGGATGAAGCCTTATGAACAGACGAAAGGTTTAACCTGGGACAGCTGTCGCAACATGAATCGTCGAGGAGTGAAAGCAGCGGGAAAACGGAAAAGGATAGAAAGTTGCCCTAGACAGGTGTTCGAATGCAACTCGTTGCACAAGTGACGTGCGACAGAAGAAAACACAGAAGTGACGTAAAAAACGGCTCTTAAATGGGTCTCATGATGAAACGTATAGGAAAATGCCGCACATTTATTGCAGATATGATGGGTTCTCGTAGAACTCTAAAGGACGGTCCAACAAACTACAGGGCGAAGAGTCTAACCTCGAATTTACTTCGCTCGACCTCGCTACTTCGGCCTCCAGCAGATCGGCCGAGCCTCAAAATCTTAGCATCAGTTTTCAGAATCGGCCAAGAACATGTGTCAACACTACACTTTCCAAAGACGTCGCCCAAGCTTTCTCCATTATTAACACAAGTAGCAAAGACTGATATGACAAAACCATCAGGCCACGGGTTTACTCTGGCAGAGGACCAGACTTTGGGCAGGGAGCCCCTCCAATCGATCAGACAGCACGTGAAAAAACCTTTCACGTGACAACAGTACCAATGTCTCATCACCACCTATTTAAAGGACAACCTTACTAACCAGACTCTCCATAGTCAAACAGAGTCCCGAAAATGAGAAGGAAAAGATCGGAAGAGGCAGAACAGTGTTGGAAAAAGGAAAAGCTCTGCATGAAACATAGGCCACTAGAGGTGGATGCTTCTCTTTAGTAAGATGTGAAATGGAATGTAAGAAGACTCACTAAGGGCCATCCACACGGCGTAAGGTGTGAAATGAAATGTAAGGTTGTGGATGGGCTGCGTCCGTTAGCGACAAATTGTCCGGGGTCCTTTGTGTGGAAGGTACTGCACCTCCCGAGTTGCGAATGGGTTACGCTCGTTAACAACGGCTTGCCTGAGCTTCTCTACGCGGAGCATGCTGTTTACCTGGGACCTCGGATTCTATAGACTGGGGATTGATCGAATGATGGGCCGGCCAAAGGCGGAAACAGGTGATCATACAAGTTTCTATCACTCCAATACATACGCTGTTTCGTCTTCTCCGATCGAAAATTCGCTCCTCAGATTCTCTAGACTGATGGATTAGCCGAATGATGGGCCGGTCGATCAAAACGGTCTAGCTAAGGGCGAAAGGGAACGTCCGTCAGAACAACCCTCGGTTGGCGTGGTGGTCTTCCTTGAAACGAGGAAAGAACGAACCGGGATGAGCCACTGACCTAAAGCTCGCTACATAGACGGAATATATTGTATATAAATAAAAAAATATTAAAAAAATTCAGAAAAAAATCAGAAAAATTATTCCATTGCCATAAAAAAGGTGTGAAATCTGATAGAACTTTAGGACAAAAATATTACTCTCTTATCTTTCTCCCATCTTTGGCCAATAATAGCCGCTTCGTATAATCAACCATCTCATCTTTACCCCGGCTTGGTGAGCCCAACAAATGGCTTCATGCACTTCGGCCATGATAGTTTTGGATTCGGATGGCCCTACATGTGGATGCTGGATTTCGGCCGAGGTCCACAATCAGAATTTGTAGGTTGGGGGCATCAGCGATCCTGCAAGACAAAGTAGAGTGAGCGGGAGAAGACCTCCCACCGGTGTGGTGGGTGCCGGGGGCACTCCGACGCTCAAGTCAGTAGTATGAAATGAGCAGTAAATGTATAAAATGTGAAAGCAAGGATTACTATTACCATGACCTTCTTTGGGTGGCCGTGAGGGCGGAATGAAGTGTTTAAGAAATGTGAAGCTCAGAGAGCTTGTGTCAGAGAGCAGAAGCTGTAAGAGAGAAGTCAGGCTTGCTCCCTCTGTTTCTCGAATTGTGTTGTAATTTATAGATGAAGATGGATGACTTTTGCAGCTGGCATAAGTCCTTTATATGCTAAGATATATTTATTTAATGATCAGAAGTGGAGTAGTTCGATTATGATTAGGGTTAGTGGGAAATGTTTGGTATAGATTTGGCTTTATGCGTGAATCAAGTGGAATAAGATTTTTATTGGGCTTTCTCTTGGGCTTTTATCTATGTCTATGGGCTTAGTCTTTATTTTCGGGCTTTGTATACTATTTGGGTTTTAAGGTAAAAGACGGTTTTATCCTTGACCCAATTTTGGTCCAAACAGTTTGTCCCTTACTCTCTAAGTCAAAAAGTTTTTGTCTTAGAGAGTATATACGTTTACGTCATATGACATTGATCATAAAAGCATGTGATAAGAATGTATCACCTTTTGCCAAATGTCGTACCAAAATATAAACAAAAACGTGGGTTTCTGTTTGCATGCATCTGAGGAAGTTTTTTTAGCTTCTTGATTTATCTAGGGTCATGGAGTACGTGTCTTTGACCGAACTGAAATAGAGTTTCAGGAGTTCAGGAGTCCATGGAGGTTGTCCCCGGTCAACTGAACCAGATGAAGGTTCATGATAAAAGTTATACGACATGTGTAGTCCATGTCTACAACTTGACTCGACATGAGTCCAGGGGAATGTCCCTTGTCGACTGAACCAAACGGTGGCTCAGGAGTTTACCTGACTCGATAAGAGTCCAGGGGAATGTCCCTTGTCGACTGAACCAAACGGTGGTTCAGGAGTTTACTTGACTCGACATGAGTCCAGGGGAATGTCCCTTGTCGACTGAACCAAACGGTGGTCCAGGAGTTTACTTGACTCGACATGAGTCCAGGGGAATATCCCTTGTCGACTGAACCAAACGGTGGTCCAGGAGTTTTACTGACTCGACATGAGTCCAGGGGAATGTCCCTTGTCGACTGAACCAAACGGTGGTCCAGGAGTTTACTGACTCGACATGAGTCCAGGGGAATGTCCCTTGTCGATTGAACCAAACGGTGGTCCAGGAGTTTACCTGACTCGATAAGAGTCCAGGGGAATGTCCCTTGTCGACTGAACCAAACGGTGGTTCAGGAGTTTACTTGACTCGACATGAGTCCAGGGGAATGTCCCTTGTCGACTGAACCAAACGGTGGTCCAGGAGTTTACTTGACTCGACATGAGTCCAGGGGAATGTCCCTTGTCGACTGAACCAAACGGTGGTCCAGGAGTTTTACTGACTCGACATGAGTCCAGGGGAATGTCCCTTGTCGACTGAACCAAACGGTGGTCCAGGAGTTTACTGACTCGACATGAGTCCAGGGGAATGTCCCTTGTCGACTGAACCAAACGGTGGTTCAGGAGTTACACTTGACTCGACAAGAGTCATGGGGAATTGTCCCTTGGTCGAATGAACCGAATATAGGATCAGGAGATACACTTGACTCGATAAGAGTCATGGGGAATTGTCCCTTGGTCGACTGAACCGAATGTAGGTTCAGGAGTTACACTTGACTCGACAAGAGTCATGGGGAATTGTCCATTTGGTCGACTGAACCGAATGTAGGTTCAGGAGTTATACTTTGACTCGACAAGAGTCATGGGGAATTGTCCCTTGGTCGACTGAACCGAATGTAGGTTCAGGAGTTACACTTGACTCGACAAGAGTCATGGGGGATGTCCCCAGTCGTCTGAACCATAAGACGAAGGTCAGGATAATCTCCATACCAGGGGAGTCTTCAAATATTTCTCGACCAGATGAAGGTCATATGTTGACTCTACATGAGCCATGTGGGATGTTCCCAGTCGACTGAACCATAAGTCGAAGGTCAGGATAATCTCCATACAAGGGGAGTCTTCAAATATTTCTCGACCAGATGAAGGTCATATGTTGACTCTACATGAGCCATGTGGGATGTTCCCAGTCGACTGAACCATAAGTCGAAGGTCAGGATAATCTCCATACCAGGGGAGTCTTCAAATATTTCTCGACCAGATGAAGGTCATATGTTGACTCTACATGAGCCATGGGTGATCTTTACTCTACTAGACCTGGAGAAGGTCCATGGAGCTATGGTCGAATGAACCTGATGAAGGTCGAAGGTCATCACTCACTATACTAGACCTGAAGAAGGTCCATGAGACTACAATAGATAAACTTGATGAAAACCATCAATGTCACTTCCATTCTACGAGACTACTGTCGAATGGAGTTGGTCGAATGGACCTGATGAAGGTCAAAGGTCATCACCCACTATACTAGACCTGAAGAAGGTCCATGAGACTACAATAGATAAACTTGATGAAAACCATCAATGTCACTGCCATTCTACGAGACTACTGTCGAATGGAGTTGGTCGAATGGACCTGATGAAGATCCAATCGAATATGTAGATAAACTTGATTAAAGCTATCAATGTCACCTCCATTCTACGAGACTACGGACGAATGGACTTGATGGAAGTCCAAGGAGGTCATTACTCACTATCATAGACCTGATGAAGGTCCATGAGACTATGGTAGAATGGACTTGAAGAATATCAGTCAAGGTTATCACTCTTTACACTTCTACAATACTACTGTCGAATGGACCTGATGAAGGTTCAAGAGACTACAATAGTTAAACTTGATTAAAACCATCAATGTCATCTCCATTCTATGAGACTACTGTCGACTGGACTCGTCGAATGGACTTGATGAAATTCCAAGGAAGTCATAACTCATTATACTAGACCTGAAGAAGGTCTATGATGCTACAATTGAATGATCTTAATGAAAGGCATTACTCCTCACTCTTCTATGAGACTACCGTCGACTGAACTTGTCGAATGGAGTTGAGGAAGGTCCACGAAGCTACGGTCGAATGAACCTGATGATTATCTATGAGAATCTTCATTCTACTAGACCTGATGAAGGTCCAAGAAGTTATGGTCGACTGAACTTGATGTAAGTCCAAGTGAATCTTCGTTCTACATATTCATGATACTACTGTCGAATGGAACTGACAAAGGTCCATGAGACACGGTCGTATGAAACTAATGCATGTTTATGAGAATCACCACTCTACTAAACTTGATAAAGATTGGTTGACTGAACCTGATAGAGGTTCAAGAGAATTTTATACTACCTAACTTGAAAAAGGCTGGTCGATTGGACCTAAAGGAGGTCCAAGAAAATTTTCATTCTACCTGTCCTGATGAAGGTTAGGAGACTACGGTCGAATGAACCTGATGAAGGTTTATGGGGCTTTCCCTATGCTTTATGGAAATCCATCCATATAGTCTAGAGTGGATGATAATCTCCACATGTAGTGTGGAGATGATTATCCTCATATGTAGTATGGAAGAGATAGATCTCTATCAAGGTCATTACTAATTATACAAGACCTGAAGAAGGTCAATGATACTACAATAGAATGAACTTTATTGAAAGTCACATATAATTTTCATACTACTTAACCTGAAAAAGGTTGGTTGATTGAATCTAGAAGAGATCCAAGAGAATTCTTCATTCTACTAGGCATGATAATATATTCCCTATGTAGTATGGAGTGAGCAATATTAAATCAATGTAGCATGGAGATGATGACTAACCTTTGACTTAGTCCGGAGGAGTTGATAATCATTCCAAGTAGTCTAGGAGAGATTGGAGTTTTCCATGTAGCCTGGAGTTGATGGTCATTCACCTCTTTGTATGGCAATCTTTCTATGAACCGTCGGTCGATGGTCATCCAACTTGTTGTGTGGGTATTGAATGTACAAGACATTTCATTATCTTACATATGTCGATTTGGACAATATGAGATGATACTACAAGTGCTCTTGAAATTAAAATATTTTATAACAACTATTATTGGGTTGTGTTGAGTGGACCTTTCACACCTTAGTGCCTAACTTTATTCGTTTCCTTTTGTGAGATACCTTTGCCTAATGCCAAGCTTGCACATTAGTCTCGTTGAATTGCATATTCTCCAAGTGTCAAACTTATATTTTTATATTGTCGAATGACCATTCAGTCATTGCCAAGCCTTTATTTGCGCCATTTGACATGAAGCTTTCTTGAAGTCTTGTGGCTTTGTTGCATGGTCTCTCTAATGGGCTGAAAGTACGGTAATGGGCCAGTATAGCCTTGGGTCGAATGTGAGCATGTGACTATTTAAGTGGCTTTGTCTTGTTTTCACGCGACAACTTATAAAGGGAAATTCAATTAAACCTTCCTTTCTTGTTTTCACTCGACAACTTATATGTTAGTGGGCCACCAAAAGTTGTTTTGTTTTTGTATGGGAAACTACAAGCTAGAAATGACAAGTACGTAGGCATTGGACTTTAAGGCTATTTTGTTCTCTTTAGTTATTGCGCGTATCAGTGTGGTTGGTTTGGAGGGAATTACTTTCCCAGGCGACGTGGGTGCGAGAGGCTATAGTTTTTTTTTTTTTTTTTTTTTTTTTTTTTTTTGTAGTATGGCAGTATGAATGGGCAACGTTTCCTTGTGAGTGACTTGTTTGACAGTAACTTCCCAAGTGATGTGAGACAATATTTTTGCACGGGAGGTTTGGGCTTTTTGTAGTGTGGCATTTTGACATTCATTTAGCAATAAGATTTGGTAGTTTGGTGTTCTCTTTCTTCTCGTTTTAGCTTCATTCATGAATTGAAGAGTTGGAGGCTAATTTGCCTCATGCCAATCTTCATTTGGAGCATCCTCTTCATGTCTAGTCTACATCTTTGCAATGTTGAGTGGGATAGAATCCTCATGATTTGTATCCTTGCAATGTTGAGTGAAACCTTAGGTAGCTCCGCCTACATGTCGATCGTGTCGAATGGAACTTCAGCCAATGGCTAATCCTTCCTTCTTGTCGTGACGATTGAACCTCGGTCTCTAGTTAAGACCACTTCCTTTTCACGTCGAGTGAAGTCTCAAACTCTAGATATGACTTCTTTCAGCCACCTAGCTAGGATTGCTTCCTTCCTTGTCGTGTGGAAAATATGACATCTTTTTACTGGTAGTCGGACTCCTGGTAGACTATAGATAATCGCTCTTTTGAACTCTTTCATTCGTCTAAGCATGGTGGAAGTGATATTGCTATGTTTGGTCGACCGGAGAATGAGTTGATTCATTTTTGATTTGGCAGATGCTTGTCTGATTAGTGGATTATTGTTTGCTTCATTATTGAATACCTCCAATGTTGGATCAAATGGTAGAATGAATGAGGAGTTTTGTATCTCTTCATCGTTGGGAAGCAGTGGAGATATGTTCCAATTACTTCAATAGGTCCATGTTGGAGCTTCGTATGGTTGAAATTTTCTCCTGAAAAATTCATTGTTGCTCTAGAGTGTCGGCTAACTGAGTGGCTGCTTGAAGCCATGGATTGTTATGTATGTGAGGATCATAGATGGAGATAACTTTTCCTGCTATGAATCGCTAAGGCCCCACGGTGGGCGCCAAATTGTGGATGCTGGATTTCGGCCGAGGTCCACAATCAGAATTTGTAGGTTGGGGGCATCAGCGATCCTGCAAGACAAAGTAGAGTGAGCGGGAGAAGACCTCCCACCGGTGTGGTGGGTGCCGGGGGCACTCCGACGCTCAAGTCAGTAGTATGAAATGAGCAGTAAATGTATAAAATGTGAAAGCAAGGATTACTATTACCATGACCTTCTTTGGGTGGCCGTGAGGGCGGAATGAAGTGTTTAAGAAATGTGAAGCTCAGAGAGCTTGTGTCAGAGAGCAGAAGCTGTAAGAGAGAAGTCAGGCTTGCTCCCTCTGTTTCTCGAATTGTGTTGTAATTTATAGATGAAGATGGATGACTTTTGCAGCTGGCATAAGTCCTTTATATGCTAAGATATATTTATTTAATGATCAGAAGTGGAGTAGTTCGATTATGATTAGGGTTAGTGGGAAATGTTTGGTATAGATTTGGCTTTATGCGTGAATCAAGTGGAATAAGATTTTTATTGGGCTTTCTCTTGGGCTTTTATCTATGTCTATGGGCTTAGTCTTTATTTTCGGCTTTGTATACTATTTGGGTTTTAAGGTAAAAGACGGTTTTATCCTTGACCCAATTTTGGTCCAAACACTACATATTTCAACAACAACTCATCTTGTCGTTTCTTATATAGCACATCTCCTGATACTATATAGTTCAAAGCTTTAAGTTTTAGCCTTTGATCCTTCCCTGCTTCGGGCTGCTTTAGGAATGTCTTGATTTTGTTTCTCCAATCGTCCTTTTTTCCAGCTTCGATAACCATGGCGTCCGTATCTCTAGCTCGCCTCATTACGACTGACTCAACCTCTTCGCTCATGTATACCCTACCTATGTTTGTCTGTTTATATCCGGAGGCTGCTTGGGCTAAGCTATTGGCCAATTCGTTCTTCGCCCTCAGAATGTACTCCAATTCAGCGTGATCAAATCGTTCTACCAATTCTTTGGCCACGTCTAATAATGACATGACTGATGGGCTTTGACATTTGAAAGCTCCTATCACTTGTTGAATTACCAGCTGTGAATCTCCCTTGATGGACGCATGAGTTACTCCCATATTGAGGAGCATCTCTAACCCAAGTATCAAGGCTTCATATTCGGCCTGGTTGTTGGTACAGCATTCTTTCAACTTGACTAGGAATCAGAAAGATTCTCTCAACGGGCTGACCATGACTAATCATATTCCAGCTCCCTTCATTGTGCTGGATCCGTCGAAATACATCGTCCATGGTTTCAGACTACATTCGTCCAAATCCATCTCTATTTCCCTGATCGTGCTCAAACATGGATGGTCGGCCAAAAAATCGGCCAAGGCTTGATTTTTAACGGCCCTCTGGGGTTCATGCCGTATATCAAATTATGAAAGTGATAATGACCAAAACCCGACTCTTTGATGCAAGATGGGACGAGAAAACATGTACTTTATTATATTAATTCTTGTAATCAAGTACACTATATTCGGCCTAAGGTAGGCTCGTAATTTAGTACATGTGAAGTACAAAGCCAAACATAATTTCTCCATGGGAGAATAGTTACATTCATAATTCAGCAATTGTCTACTAATATAGTAAATGGCTCTCTCAATGTTCATGTTGTCATCTTGCGCGATCATCCCAGCTATGGACTGCTCTTCAGCCGCTATGTACAACTTTATTGGCTTTCCTGGCACTGGGGGTACCATCACCGGCGGCTGTGACAAGTACTTCTTCAGGCTGTCAAATGCTTGTTGATGTTCCTCGGTCCAGACGAATTCGTCCTTGCCTTTTAGCTTTAATAAGGAGGAGAACACTTTTGTTTTCCCTGCACAGTTGGAGATGAATCGCCTTAAGAAGTTAATTTTCCCTAAAAACCTCTGCAACTCTTTTTTATTTCAGGGTGGCATAGCTTCGGTGATCGCCTGAGACTTATTGGTGTCGATCTCAATTCCCCGTTGGTGCACTAGAAACCCTAGGAAATTTCCTGCGCACACCCCGAAAGCATATTTGACAGGGTTCATTCTTAGTTTGAACTTTCTCATTCGTTCGAAGGCCGTTGCTAAATGGCCAAAATGTTCGTCCATAGTCACAGATTTAGCCACTATATCGTCCATATAGACTTCTACGAATTCGCCAATCATGTCATGAAAGATCAAGTTCATGGCCCGCTGATAAGTGGCACCAGTATTTTTCAGGCCGAATGGCATGACCGCCCATTCATAACACCCTAGAGAGCCTGGGCATCTAAAAGCCGTCTTGTGTACATCATCTTCAGCGATGTAAATCTGATTATAGCCCGCATACCCATCCATAAACGAGTATACTTGATACCCCGCCGTGGAATCCACTAGGGAATCTACTGTCGGCATTGGGTATTGATCATTTGGTGTTGCTAGGTTTAAATTTCTGAAATCTATACAGATCCTTATCTTTCCATTCTTTTTCCTAACTGGGATAATATTTGACAATCATTCCACATATCTGGTCATCCTAATGAATTTTGCCTCTAACAGTCGTTCAACTTCTTTCTTAATATCAGGCATGACATTAGGCGCAAACCTCTGGGGAGGCTGCCTATGAGGCCTATGGCTTGGCATGATTGGCAGCCCATGCTCTACCAACGTCCTATCTAAGCCAGGCTTCTCATTGTAGTCCCATGCAAAACAATCTTTGTATTTTTACAACAAACTAACTAACTTTCACGTACTTGGGGCTCCAATTCCTTGCTGACGTAAGTTATGCGCCTATCGTGCTCATTCCCCAGATTTACCTCGTCCAAAGCATCTTGTCCTCTTGAGATGTTTGTCTTGCGTCGTCCATTCAGGGCGAACTCTTCTTCCTTTGATTCTCTTCCTTCCATCAAGTAGTCCACTCCACATAGTTCTTTTATTTTGTCCTCCGTCTGGTGTGCCAGCAATTTGCCTCTTAAGGCCGAAATAGCGGCCTGTGCTTCGTCCTCATTTCTTCGCTCCATCACATAGGCCAATAAATTGGCCTTGGAGGCCGCAAGAGCGGCTTGCTCCTTATTTTGGTCGTACTTCATTCGAATCGATGTGTGTTGGTTCTCCAAATACCACTGTGGTTGGTCTCGTCTGTGCGAACAAATCGTCCAGCAACCCAGAGGGGTAAAGCTCGTCATTCTGAGCCACAATGGTCATGCTTTCCCCTTTATTCAAAACTCTGGTCGGCCCATAGTTCCCTTCGTACATGAAGTACTCGATCGAGTTTATCTCCGCAACGAAAGGCTTATTGTCGGCATGCACTATCTCCACTTCGTCCCTTTGGTTCCAAAAAACCAGGCATTGATGAAGGGATGCATCGGCTGCCGTGAACACAGTCTCGTCCCAGAAGCATATTGTATGTGGTTGGTCCATCTATGACGAAAAATACCACTGTCTTCGTAGTACTTCCCACTTGCAGGTCCAATGGAATAACTCCTTTGGCTGTCGTCGGCCCTCCATTAAAGCCGGTAAGCACCATTTTCGTAGGGAGAAGGTCTTCTTCGGACTTTGCCAAACGTCCTAGCATCCTAACTGGTATTGCATTAATGGCCGCCCCGTTATCAATTAGTACTTTGGTGACATGTATCCCGTTAGCCTTTGCCTTTACATACAACGGCCGCAGGTGCTTCGTCATTTGTGTTGGTGGCTTCGGGAAAAATATTCTCCCTGATAGACCTATTTCCATTGCTTGATCGCCCTCAACTTGCGGCGATTCCTCTTCCATGTCCCATCTGGAAAGTGGCAACGTGGCTGGTGAATTCTGGGAGACATGATTGACAGGCAATCTCCATTTTTCGGCTCTGGTGATGGTCCATTTTACCTTAGGCGTCCCATACAAAACAATGAATGGATATCGTCCCAAATCTTCTCCCAATGTCCCGACTGCCGGATTACCGGCTTCATATAATTCTCTGAGAAGCCGATTCTGTGAAATTCCCATTCTCTTTGATTCGGTCTTGATGTCTATTTCTTCTTCTACATCGGTCATCTCCTCATCTTCAGCTTCCATGTCTGTGATTGAGAGCGCTGCAAATTCAGTTTCGTCACCCTCATAAACGTCCTCGCTTGTTCCGGCTTCCCAATTGTTATCTCTCCTGAATTTCCCAGGCATCCTGAATTTCCCAGGCAATAGGTAATGATTAGCCACCACTGGTGGCATACTGCCGAACTGAATGACGATAGGCGGCTCTTCATCGTCTGTTTCGTCCTGTTTCCGTCTGTCGAATTTAGTGCGTTCGTCGCAACTTGTCACCGTTCCTTCTTTGTCATCACCCTTTTTTTATTTACTTCTGTTTTCTCTGTGGTGCGAGGGCTACGTCCTGTGGTGTCCTTTGCTTCACCTTGTCGACGCATCAAACGACCATAATTCCTTTGGTGTCGCCTCAACTGAGTCCTTTTCATTTCGTCTACAGGGGGATAGTTCCTGCCCAGCCGCTGGCCCGAGTGTGGCTTTTGGTACGAATGCCAAACATTGGGCCAATTAATCTTCGGCCTGAACGTCCTTACATTCTGGACGAAATTTGAATTCTCCCCATAGAACCTTGGGGTGAAGGTCCGAGGCTGCCATGATGATGGCTTTCTCTTTGCAGGCCTTTCGCAAGTGTCTTCTAACTCTTTCATCAATTTCATGTCGTTCTTGCATCGAATAAAAATGTTATGCTAGTCTCTTTGCTCTGAAGGTGCCTTAATCCTTTCCAGAGCGCTTGGACGATGACGGTGCTGTCATTCGTCAAGCACTAATTTGACTTTCGGCAGGTTCATCTTGGCAAGGTCTGGATTGATCATGTTCAACCCTACCGATTTTGGAAATGGGTTGCTGTCCACTACCATCTTTTTCTCGAACGTAATTCGCCCAGATTCTATGGCATCCTGTAAGACATTACGAAAAACAAGGCAATTATTAGTTGTATGAGACCATGCATTGTGCCACTTATAATATTTTTTACTACCGATTTGCTCGGCTGTTGGCAACGTATGTCTGTCGCTCAAGCTAATTTGCTTGTCCTTATACAACTGGTCAAATATAGCATCGACTTTAGTAATATCAAATGAGAAGTTCCTGCTCTTTTTATCATTCTTTTCACTCGTTTAGGGTTCCGCCCACGTCTTACAAACGTAAGGTTTCCCTTTAACCAATTCGGCCAAACATAAATCAGCCGAATCGGTGTTTACTTCACCCATTTCATAGTCGATATTCATATAATATATCCTTTTGCTCGAATTCTTCATTTGCTTCTCTTCTCGTAATAATCGTTCATAACGCACCACACTAGTGGTGAGTTGGGGAATGTCCCAAAACTCGCGATCCTGAAACTTCTTTTTTAGATCGAGATTTAAGCAATCTTGAGCGATCCTCACAAAATTTTTTTTGGGCAAAGGCACGTAACATCGGCCTCGGGCTACTTTAAACCGTTGTAAAAATGTCTCGGCCCACTCTCCTGGCAATTGTTTTAGGTTTGCCAAATCGGCTAAGGCCACTTCAGATTCAGCCTTGTAAAATTACGCATGAAACAGTTGCTCCATCTGCTGCCAATTTTCTACCGAATTGGCTGGCAGACTGACATACCAGGAGAAAGCTACCCCTGACAGTGATCCGTGAAATAATCTCAGTTTGTGGAAATCATTGACTTCCCCACACTGGAGGGTAAATCGTCATACATGTTCCATGGTAGAAACTTCCCCAAACCCCGTAAAGAGGGAAAAATCTGGTATCTTATAGTTTCTAGGCCATGGATAAGCTACATCGACCCAATCAGAATACGGTTTCCGATATCTTGGCCGAATTGGCCGTATGCCTAGACCAAATTGGTTTTGAAGGATCTCGGTCATTTGCTCCCTTAACATATCATTGCCATTAAATGACATAGCTATGGGCGGTGGCTGCGGTCCTCTCAAAAGTGGGACATAATCATGATTCTGCCCCTGAGAAACCTGGACACCCTGAGACAACACCACTTCATTTTGTGCCATATTTGGCCCTTGGTGTATATTCGACCCTAATTGTGGGCCATTGCCTCCAAGACTTATTCCTCCCCTTAGAACCGTAGGGATGTTGGTCCCCTGTGGAGGAACATTACTAGGACCAGCCTCTTGACTACTCGCCGCAGGGAGGGGCGTAGTCCACGGCAGTGCCGTCCCGCCGTTTACACATTTGGCCATTAATTCATTCATCGAGCTTAGATGTTTAGCCATGTTTTCATAATGCGAATTGGTAGTTGATATGAACTTATCTATGACATACGCATTTTGAAGCCTAACCTGTTCGACAACATAATGTGTGAATTCACCGAACAACGCGAGCACCGCGTTAGGGCTAAGTTCTCTCATAGGTTCGTACCGATTAGCATCTGCCAGACCTTCGAATTGACCCACTATGGCTGGAACGTTGGGCTGGTTGGTTTGCTCCAGTCCTCATTCCTCCGCAGTTGAGCCAGTTTGAGCGTTTGTTTTCGGAGGCATCTCCACTCTTTACACCAAATCTCCCACTGTGGTCGCCAAAAACTATTTACGCAATTTTTATGCGTGAAGAAATAAGAGCGTGTAAGTTCAAACCTCCTGAGACAATGTCCCAGCAAATGGGCGTTTGATTGAGTGAATAAACCTCCAAGAGGCACAAGCACACAAGTTACAGTCCTAAAGTTACAATCTAAGAAATGAAAAATAAAAATATGCTCATTTGAGTCTTCATTTGATCGGGCTTTTCTCTCTTGGCATAGATTAGCTTTTATAGTGAAGTTTTTCAACCGTTTTAAGCGGTTCCAGTATCTCCCTGAAGTTGCTGGATCGTGCATGTAACCGCTGAGCTGCGCGTCTCAACTGCTTGGTTGTGGAGGAAAACTGTCCAACTGCCATGATCGTGGAAGTAACCGTATCATGGGTTTTCGTCCTAAACGTAACCGCATCATAGGGTTTCGTCCTAAACGCTGGTCTGATCGCCCCACGCTCTTTGTCGCCCTTTGGTCCATCGCCCTTCTTCCCTTCGCTCTTTCTTTAGTCCCAGGGCGATTTCATCCTATGGTGGAGATTTTCGTCTGTTAACAATTGTCCCCCAAATTTACCTTGATTGCACTAGAAGTGAATATCGAGGTGAATTTTTAGTCTAAATGATGCATTGCTTGTCAGAAGCACGGACCTATTCAGAGGGCTCCAGCAACTGAGATGATCCCAGTCATTAAACCGTGGCCGTTTATGGGATGGGCGATAGACTTGATAGGGAAGATTTACCTTGCATCATGGGTTTTCATCCTAAACGCTGGTCTAATCGCCCCACGCTCTTTTTCGCCCTTATGGTCCATCGCCCTTCTTCCATTCGCTCTTTCTTTAGTCCCAGGGCGATTTCGTCCTATGTTGGAGATTTTCGTATGTTAACAGTTTGTTATTAAACAATAACCTTTTATATATGTGTTTTGAGAAGGGTTGGGAAATGGATTAAGTTTGGAAAATTCCATCCCCAATTTTTCAGTGTTGTTTATTTAATATTTTTAAAATATTAGAAAAATCAAATTCCTTAAATTTTAAATCGATGCTCTTATTGTATTATTTCATACTCGAACTTAAATAAAAAAAAACACTTAAATTATGGTTGAATTTTTCTAAGTTCAGTCCATTTGCTAACTCTAATTTTGCATCTAGACTGAAAGCTGCAAAATTTAAAGAGAGAATATGTTGGCTATAGTATGCTTTTGCCCTCTATAAATCATAATTTAAAGGGGAAAACAAGATTTAACCCAAGTGATTAATTATCTAATAACCCTAATGCATATGAGACACTGTTTAATAACCCTTATTATGTACAAAATATAGCCCCATATCAGTTTCTACATGCTGATTCCCGTTGTTGATGGCTGATTTCGGTCTCAGGGCAATATGAGAATATTACTCCCGAGACAATCCTCCCTCAATAGTGAATTTGTTCGGTTATGGGGGAACCAAAAGCAAACTTAGCAAAAGACAGGTAAATACGCCAATCAATAAGGAGATTTAACGTGGTTCGGCGGATCAGATCCAACCTACGTCCACGGGCACAAAACAGACGATGTTTTTATTACCGGGATATGCCTCTCTGATATCTCTTGTGTTTACAAGTCTGATCGTGATAATCTTGATATTCATTCTGATCTTCCTTACGCACACTCTACCCTTCTATTTATAATAGTGTAGAAATCAGATTCCTTCTCCTACAAGAATTTCCTAGTTGAAATAATTTCCCTTTTCCATAAGGATTCCTAGTCAAAAACTACTTTCACTTCATTTATCCTATTAGGACACTAACTCATCAGTTTACCCCATGAAAGTATGATAACTTGCCATCTTATCTGTAATAATAGGGTATCTTATCTTCTGGAGCACGTCTCGCCATATGCTCGGTCTTGATGAGGTCGGTCATAATGGTCCTTTGAATCGGGAATGCTGCTACCGATCTGATAATGCTCGGTCATCCGAACCAAAGTGGTCGGTCATCTATCATAAAGTGCTCGGTCTCTACCTGTTGTGGTCGGGTCGGCATTAATGATCTTGACCGAGAAAGGAATTACCTTTTTACCTCTGCCGTGCTCCTTAAATAATATAGGACCTAAAAACACCATCAACATCTATCCCCTACTTCTCGGTAACAACGAGTTTGCGAGTTGATGCCGGGAACTATAAAAAAAGATGGTGTGCCGATGAATCCGTCGGTGGTCACTCCAGGAACCGTAGAGAAAAACGCCTTGGCTGCAAATCTGGTCGTTCCTGCCACCTTCATGTGCTCAGTCAACGAGGATCCCGATATCTACCCGTGGAGAAAATGCTTTGCCCTTATGCTGATAACGATCGACTCGGTGGGACGTAACCCGACCCCGAGCTGAGAAGAACATTTGGCTCTGGGGGAATGTCACTTCCCCAGACCAATAGAGGGCCGACCATGGGGGAGTTGCTCCGATCCAATGCCGATGATAAGTCCCTCGGTGGGACGTATCCCGACCCCGAGCTGAAGAAAGACTTGGCTCTGGGGGAATATTACATCCCCAGTCCAAAGTAGCCGACTCGGTGGGACGTAACCCGACCCCGAGCTAAAAGAAAGACTTGGCTCTGGGGGAATGTTACATCCCCAGTCCAAAGAAGCCAACTCGGTGGGACATAACCCGACCCCGAGCTAAAGAAAGACTTGGCTCTGGGGGAATATTACATCCCCAGTCCAAAGAAGCCGACTCGGTGGGACGTAACCCGACCCCGAGCTAAAAGAAAGACTTGGCTCTGGAGGAATGTTACATCCCCAGTCCAAAGAAGCCGACTCGGTGGGACGTAACCCGACCCCGAGCTAAAAGAAAGACTTGGCTCTGAGGGAATGTTATATCCCCAGTCCAAAGAAACCGACTCGGTGGTACGTAACCCGACCCCGAGCTAAAGAAAGACTTGGCTCTGGGGGAATATTACATCCCCAGTTCAAAGAAGCCGACTCGGTGGGACGTAACCCGACCCCGAGCTAAAAGAAAGACTTGGTTCTGGGGGAATATTACATCCCCAGTCCAAAGAAGCCGACTCAGTGGGACGTAACCCGACCCCGATCTAAAAGAAAGACTTGGTTCTGGGGGAATGTTACATCCCCAGTCCAAAGAAGCCGACTGGGTGGGACGTAACCCGACCCCGAGCTAAAAGAAAGACTTGGCTCTGGGGGAATGTTACATCCCCAGTCCAAAGAAGCCGACTCGATGGGACGTAACCCGACCCCGAGCTGAAGTAAAAGACTTGACTCTGGGGGAATATTACATCCCCAGTCCAAAGAAGCCGACTCGGTGGGACGTAACCCGACCCCGAGCTGAAAGAAATATTTGGCTCTCGGGGAATGTTACATCCCCAGTCCAAATAAGTCGACTCGGTGGGACGTAACCCGACCCCGAGCTGAAAGAAAGACTTAGCTCTGGGGGAATGTTACGTCCTCAGTCCAAAGAGACAGACTCGGTGGGACGTAACCCGACCCCGGGCTGAGAGAAACCATAATGGCCTCCACGGTGGAACGAAATCCATCCCCGAGCCGAATAACCAAGCGGCCTCGGTGGAACGAAATCCATCCCCGAGCTGAATAAACAAGTGGCCTCGGTGGAACGAAATCCAGCCCCGAGTCAAATAAATAAGTGGCCTCGGCGGAACGAAATCCATCCCCGAGCCAAATAAACAAGTGGCCTCGACGGAACGAAATCCAGCCCCGAGCCGAATAAACAAGCGGCCTCGGCGGAACGAAATCCAGCCCCGAGCCGAATAAACAAACGTCATCGGCGGAACGAAATCCAACCTCGAGCCGAACAAACAAGTGGCCTCGGCGGAAAGAAATCCAGCCCCGAGCCGAATAAACAAGTGGCCTCGACGGAACGAAATCCAGCCCCGAGCCGAATAAACAAGTGGCCTCGGCAGAATGAAATCCAGCCCCGAGCTGAAACAAACATCGATCTCGGCGGTACAAGAGCAGACCCGAGCCGGAAAGAAACATCGGTCTCGGCGGTACAAGAGCAGACCCGAGCCGGAAAGAAATATCGGTCTCGGCGGTACAAGAGCAGACCCGAGCCGGAAAGAAACATCGGTCTCGGCGGTACAAGAGCAGACCCGAGCCGTAAAACAAATATCAAAACCATTGTGTGGGCCATAACAAACAAGCATAATCAAATGTCAGCCTAAGACAGAAGAGGTTTTACTCACATTTTTTGGATTCGTTGTCTTTCTTGCAACTGTACAAGGGTTACTACAAGTAAGGCTCTTCTTAATACATCCTCTCTGCATCTCAGCATTCCACGCATCCGACCGGATGACTTCCGCTATCAACTTTGGTCGACCTCAAAAACCGAATGGTCTATGTACACACTGAGATAGCCTTCTTTCACCAAGTCTTCCACCTGCTCCCGCAGGTCTCTGTACCCATTCGTGGCATTTCCTCTTACGTTATGGTAGATACAGTAAGCTCTACTATTTCCCTCCTCAATCGGGAACCTCCTCATATTAGGCTCGGCCAACAGATCTTTATCCTGGATTTCCCGAACTATCTGGGCTATAGGTTTGTTCAGGGGGTGTATACTGTCCTCCCCGCAACACGGTTGACTTGGACAGATGACTTTATCTCTTGAACATGACTATTCGGAGGTGTCGGTCTGAGTTTCTTCTGCTCCGGGACTGGTCTCCTCAAATTTCTGATCGAATCCCACTGATTGTCTGACCTGAGTATCTTAGCCTTTCAGGTGTCTACTCCCCGAGCAATCTTTTTCTCCTCCTCTATTAAGATAAACTTCCTGGCCAACTCTAGGGCAGTGGCATAATCCGATACGTCTTGAATCCTCAGGTGAGTCCACAACTTCCCTACCTTCAGACCTTCCTTGAGACTTTCTAGCGCTTCCGATGACTCGTACGCTCCGACCTCGAGCACCAAATTGTGGTACCTTTCAATAAAATTCCTCAGGGGCTCATCATCCCCATGCTTCATCAGTCTCAATTCTCCCACCATTTTCTTTGGGACGCATGCCCCTTTGAAGTGCCGAACAAATGACTTCCTGAGTTGAGCGAAGCTTCCGATGCTCCCTGGGGCTAGACTTCTGAACCACATAATGGAAGATCTTCCCAAGGTTAGGGGAAAACTTTGCAAACGGCATCCCTTACTACTCATTGGACTTCCATTAATAGGACAAAACTCTCAATATGTGATTTTGGATCAGTATGGCCTTTGTAGGGCGTCATGGACGGCATGTTGAATCGTCTTGGGAATTTTACCGACCTTATTTCTTCTGTGAATGGAGATTCAACTTCGCTGTCCCGAGCATCTCCCCTGTCAGTTTTGAGATTCATTTCCCACTTGGCCATTTCATTTCTTAACCAAGATTTTATATTGCCATCTGTGTTACCGTGCCGCCTCCTGCGGCCTTCTTCGCGTCTGTCATCCCGGGTGCGGCGTTCCTCATGACTTGAGATTTCCCATCCAGTCTCACCATCCTTCCTATCTCCTCTTCTGGTGTCGCGGGGGCTATTATAGGAAGAATCTGACGACTGTCTCCCATCTTCTTCTTCCAACGTATCCTCCGTTTGTAAATCTTTTTCTACCACTACGGACCTCATCCCGTAGAGACCATTCCTCATAGGTTCATCGTCTTCGCTCTCATCTGCAACCTTTTTCCCTTCCGCTATTTCGCCTCTCCTCCGACTGGTTCCGGCTTCTAGTCTCTCATTATTCGTCTCTTCCATCCTCTCCAGTCTGTCCATCATGGATTTCAGAAGGATTTGATTTTCCTCTCTATTTTTCCTCATATTTTCCTTCATCTTCTCCATCCAATCCGCTGTTGAACTCCCTAACGACCGGTGATTTCCACCTTCTGCCATTGTATTACTACGCGAGCTGCTTTTTGTTGGACTCCCCACAGACGGCGCCAACTGTTGACGACTGATTTCGATCTCAGGGCAATATGGGAATATTACTCCCGAGACAATCATCCCTCAATAGTGAATTTGTTCGGTTATGGGGGAACCAAAAGCAAACTTAGCAAAAGACAGATAAATACGTCAATCAACAAGGAGATTTAACGTGGTTCGGCGGATCAGATCCAACCTACGTCCACGGGCACAAAACGGACGATGTTTTTATTACCGGGATATGCATATCTGATATCTCTTGTGTTTACAAGTCTGATCGTGATGATCTTGATATTCATCCTGATCTTCCTTACGCACACTCTACCCTTCTATTTATAATAGTGTAGAAATCAGATTCATTCTCCTACAAGAATTTCCTAGTTGAAACAATTTCCCTTTCCCATAAGGATTCATAGTCAAAAACTACTTTCACTTCCTTTATCCTATTAGGACACTAACTCATCAGTTTACCCCACTTGCCATCTTATCCGTAATAATAAGGTATCTTATCTTCTGGAGCACGTCTCGCCATATGCTCGGTCTTCATGAGGTCGGTCATAATGGTCATTTGAATCGGGAATGCTGCTACCGATCTGATAATGCTCGGTCATCCGAACCAAAGTGGTCGGTCACCTATCATCAAGTGCTCGGTCTCTACCTGTTGTGGTCGGGTCGGCATTAATGATCTTGATCGAGAAAGGAATTACCCTTTTACCCCTGCCGTGCTCCTTAAATAACATAGGACCTAAAAAACACCATCAACACCCGTAATATAACAAAACTACCCAACTGCTCTAAAGTGCAACACTGTTTGTATATGAACTGTTTTGAGTGCCAGAAGTTAGAGGTGTTCATCGGTCCGGTTCGATTTCGAACCGGTCGGTTCCTGATTCTATATTTATGTGGAACCGGAACCGGAACCGAACAGAACTGTTCTGGTTCGGCTCCGGTTCCATTTTGGTTTTTCTTTTTTTCTTTTTTGTTTTTTTTTACTTTGATTTAAAAAAAAATTAAAAAGGTTTCACCGTAGAACCGCTGGAACCAAACAGTTAAGGTTCGAACCGCTGCAGTCGAGTCAGGGTATGTTTTTTTAAAAAATAAATATATGATAATTGTTAAGATGTTAAAATTAGAGGTATAATTTCATAAATATTCACAATCTCCGATCGAATCGGGTCAACTTAATTTTTTTAAATTAAAACTCATATCTGACACGTCCTACATACACTGATCAAGTAGGATCGACTTGAAAATAATCTTTTTATTTTCATAACCAGCCGGAATCGGATCAAGTTGAAGTAATTGGTCGGGTCAAAATACACACACTAAACAAGAGTAGATGACATTTACGATACAAATTCCTCTTCGGATATAAAAAATAATAATGACTACTAAATGATACAAACATCATACAGATTCATAAGTAGAATGAGTTTTGTTTTTCCCCTTCAACACCATTGAGGATTAAATTAATTAAAACCAATGATGCTTAATCAACTTTCCTTTCATACTTTGGATTCGTTTATAAATCATAATTAAAAACTGCACATACTCTGTCTTTTTTTAGTTTTTAAATGTATTTTTTTTAAAAAAAAAAAAAAAAAAAGACACGCGCATGCACAAAACACATAAATATACATAAAAATAAAATGTAGGTAAAAACAAGATTTAAAGCAAATCATGAATTTCCTCACCGTCCAAAAAATTATTACAAGAGCTCATGCCATGATCAAAAGCAAAATTATTAAAACTGCACAAGATAGATGAGAAAAAATAAAATTGCCTAATATCTGTAACCCCAGCAAACAATAATGAATAAAACCCTTTAATTTACACACCCAAAAACTAAAAGATAAGAAAAGCACTTCACTTTTTTTATTATTTATTATTTATTATTTATTTTTAAAATTCATTTCAACCACACAAGTGAGCAATAAAGCAAAAAGGGAAACAATTGTGAGTGGAGTGGCATGAAAAATGATTACATTTATGCATATGTTGGGAGATTGCCATCTTCCCCATTATTTTCGTATCTACCATTTACTTCTTTAATATTTTTATATTACCCCAATATCTCATTTGACTTAAAAAATAAGATTTTTATTTTTAATTTTATAATTTGATCCTTAGATACTATTATAGGGTTATTTACATTTTACTATTAAAGTTATGATAAAATAACAATTGGGTACTATGAATATTAACATATTACACTTTACTACTAAACTTATATAAAATTTAATATTTTACTACTTTTCCATCTAAACCGTTAGTTAACCTTTAGAAAGACTGTTTTATCCTCAAAATAAAATAAAAGTAAAAATTACAATTATACCATTTAAAAACATATCTAAATCTTATATATAATAATAAAAGCGATGCAATCAACAATAACATTTATAAAAATACTTTAATCTCTAACTGTCCATAAAACCCAAAAAAATAAAGAATTTAATTTACCAAAATAATTTAATAATTAATATTCTCATAATATCCAAAATACTTTAAAGTATAATAATAAAAGAGATGTACTAAAGAATCATTAATTCTTTATTTAATTATATTATTGGCAGTTGAGAGGAACAATAAAGACAATGAGTAATCGTATTGTCAATATCTTTTTTAGTTTTTATTTTTGTTCTTCATTTCGTAATGACAAAATTACCCTTAAATTTTTTTAGAATATTTATCATTTATAATAATTTGCGGGTTAAGACTATTTTATCCTTACGATGTCAGCATGATGTAATGGTCAACTGACGGTCAACTAACGATTTGGATGGAAAAGTAGTAAAATGTTAAATTTTATATAAGTTTAGTAGTAAAATGTAATATGTTAATATTCATAGTACCAAATTGTTATTTTATCATAACTTTAGTAGTAAAACGTAAATAACCCATACTATTATATTAACATTTTTTTTTTGGAAACGTTGGAAATCTTGCCGCCAAATCACCGGATCCAGGCTTAAACGAAACAAGTAAAATTTCCGGCTCTTACAAGAAATGCACCCCATATGTGGACTCGAACCTAAGACCTGACAACCAAATCGTAAACCCTTTTACCACCAAATCACATCACTTAGGCACCTGTTATATTAACATGATAACAATAACTCTTATAATTTATAATTTTATTGATAATAAATATTACTATATATTATCATATAATTACATCAATTATATATCAAGGGTAAGTGATAGATATTGAAAACAGTATAGGAGGAAAGTGATGATAATCTCCCATAATTTAATATCCATCCCTCTTTGCTTTGCCCACCTTCCAAAGAGGCCACGCCCACTTTCTTATTTAGAAAGCAAAAACTTTAATCATATTACAATTATAACCTCAATATATATATACATTCCTTCTCTTCTGATCTTCATATATCATTTGTTATCTTTAAACCAAAACTACTGTCTGTATATATATATAAATATGTGTGTGTGTGTTAATGGTATAGGTAGCTAGGGTTTAAGTTTAATTATAGAGGTCAGCTTAGATTGTTGTGTGTTTGTACTGCAAAACAAATAATAATTGCATGCACAGCTATGTTGTGCTCTTGCTATGTACCATCAAGAAGTAGTAGCAATAGAATCAACAAGAAGAAGATACTACATGCAGAAAAGAGATCATCAGGTGATGAAGCTGGGGTCATCATGGTGGAGGAATTGAATAATAATAATAATGGAGCACAAGAGCAACAAGACAAGAGCATTAATAATTATGGTTTCAGCAGCAACCTCAAGAGTAATCTTAAGAAGACAAAAATGGTGGATTTGGAAGTCATGATGAGGAGTACTACTGTAGAAAGGAAGAAAGTTGTCACTTGGTCTGATGCACATGCCAAAGATATTGCTCTTGTTCAAGAGTTTGAGCCTAGGTACATTTTTTTTTTCTTTGTTTATATAAATATCTTGTCCTTGCCAATTAATTACCTTTGTTGTTGAGTAGATATTTATGAATTATGTTAACTTTGAGAGTGAAGGGCTTATTATGTTATTAGAAAAAAAAAGTAGTGGTCAATATATTAATTCTTATTAAAAAACACATATGATATAGCATATTGTCCGACGTGGCTTGGTGGTGGTGTAGGACTTAAGATTCCACCTTGAGATTTTGGGTTCAAATATAAGGAATGTGTTTCTTATAAGAGTCTGGGACAGTCGAAAATTTTACATGCTCCGCTTAAGCTCGGAATGAGTGATTTGGCGGTAGGGTTTCCAACAATTTAAAAAAAAAAAAAAAAAACAAGGTATGTTGTTATTAGTAATGTTGCGGGTACAAACTTATATGAGATAATATTATTGATTGAATAAAAACATTTAAAAAAAAAAAAGAAAACAAATCACACAAATCATGTGGTGTGTTTTCAGCTAACTTATGTCATTTCAATTTTTGCAAACGCTCTGTCATTAGTGCACTAATAAATATTGATGGTGCTCATGTCTTAAATCAGATAAAGATTTATGTAGGTTGCTCTCTATTGAGGAGGTGCAGACTCAGCCAAAACTTTTCATTAAATTAAATAATGAAAATTAAAAGAAAAAAATACCAAAATTATTTTTTATTAAAAAAAAATGAAATATGGGTCCAAAACGCGGATTTCGGATATCCGGGTCCAAAATAGCATATAGTATTATAAGTCCTATTAATTTGATTTGGTGAGTCCAATATCATTAATTAAAAAAGCATAGCCCCACTGCTTGGCTCACTATGAGACCCAACTGCAATGACATACTGAGCTCCCCACACAAATTTTCCTCCTTAAACAAATGTGTTTTCCATTTTAATATTCAAACATATATACATTTTAATTAGTGGCTACCAAAATGATGGTTTGTCTTCCACATTTCACTATCATTTCTTATTGTTTTGGGATTTTTGGATGTTATTAAAATAAGAATGAAGTTCAAATATAAGAAAAATACGGACATTAATACATTATCTTTTGTAGTGTATTGAAATTCATGTTTTTTATCCTTTCGTTTCATCCAGCTGTTAATAAACGTATGGACATACGTGTACGAATTAGGTTTGATATATAAAAATTTTAAATTTTATATCCTAATTGGTATTATCAAATGTTTGACAACTTTATAAACATAATATTATCATTGTTGTTGTTATTTTGGTTGCAAGATTAAACCAACTTATACTTTCAATATTTCTGATAAAAACAGTACTGCGTCAGAAGATGGAGAGCTTGAAGGAGTACACAACTCTTGTGTTTGTACAATTCAATGAAATGAGCAAGACTTCAATGGTATGATTAATTTATATATATAGTTGGATTTAATGTGACTAAATTTTAATTGTTATAAAAATCTCCTTATTAGCCCATTGTTAGATCCTACTTTAAAGGCTTTGCCTCAATTTATATTGTTAGAAAATTTATGGATTCTCTATTATTGGTTGTTAGATGTGGCAACATTATTTTGTTATAGGATTTATGCCATCAAGATTCAGTGTTGAGTTGATTTTTTTCACTGGATTCTTCTGTTTCATCTTGTTTTAGACTTGCACCTTTCAAGGGGTTTGGCAATGGCGAATCCACTTGTGAGCTAAGATGAATTATAGCTCGTCCAAGCTTTTTAGCATCAATTCAAAAAAATACAGCAAGTACAAATGAGACACTATTCTTTTAGTGCTCTCTTTGACAGATTTTCAATTTTTCATGTTAAATTTGAATGATGCTTTTGATTTTCCTCCAAATATTGAATGGTGCCACTGCCAGCAATGAGCTTGAGCAAATTTGGTATGTTTTTGTGCCCTGCTGCTATAACATGGAAAGCAATTGCCCTTTGGCATTTTGTGCAGCTTTGCTTTTAAACCCATTTTTTCCCCTCTTAACAAAAAGAGGGCTTTATGGATCCAAATGAATTAAAATGCACCAACAAACAATTTCAATCAAAGAAAGCTTTCAGAGAGAATCCACAACACCAGAAACTAATAAGCAGTCACAAAATACCAAAAGAAAGTGAATCAGTAAAACTAAATGATGTAAACATCCAACCAAACCAAAAGCCAAGCAAAGCCAATTGTAAGAATTAACAATATCTTTTTTTTTTTTTTTTTCTCCCTTTTCTTTTTCCACCCCCACAATGATATACCAAATTTTCCCCTTCACAGAAGGAATCATTAACAGTTTCAGGACTGGTGAAAACAGTATTTCCTATTTCTCATCTGCTGAGTTATTTTTGGATGCTAAGCATCTTTTACATGTGGGTTTAAACTCTCAGCTTCATTGATTCTGACTTCTACTTTTCTTTGATTTGTTCTTCTCTTGCATCTTCTTCTTCTTTGCTTCGGCAGTAATCCAAGTATAGTCCTGTGGAATTGCAAATGGATCTTGAATATTTTCTATCCGGCTGCTAGAACCACCTGTGGTTGAGCTAGGGCGTTGATAAGGAGCTTTTATCCACTGAAACCATGATGAACTTGAGGACTGTGTCACTGCCGGGCTTTCTCTGCCTGCGGCAGTTGGACTTGAAGGGGGTGTTGCAAACTCATCCACTGGCTGTAACTCTTCAAATTTTGTAAAAGTGACCAGTACCCTGATTGTAGGAACCACTGGTATTGCGACCTAAATAAAAACATGAAGTGTTTCTTAGCAAAAAGATTGTCATTTAGGGTATATCACTAAGTTAAGAAGCTTACAATTGAAGAAAATGAAAAAAAATATTCAAGGCACTGTATTAGCAACATTGTTTAACAATAACTTGAACAGAAAATTCTTTTAGTCAATGTAACTCCACCTTTCTATCAGGTTATCTTTTATTTAGTTCAACAAAACCACAGCAATGCAGATGTCATGCAATGGCTCACCTGTAGCAATAATTAGAATCCCAAGTTTCAAAAGGAACAGTCTTGCCTTCTTTGCAGTTTACTTGGAAGCGAGACGAAGGGTGTCGCCGAAAATATACCAACATGTCACAAACTACTTTTTGGACATATAAACATTTGATCCGATAATTGTTACCTAACCCCCAAAACAAATACGACAATCATAGTTTTTATAGGGACAAACAAAAAGTGTTTTCCAGCAGTTCACTCATGCCACAGATGCTAGCACCATGGAAGAGATTTTGCACGCAACAAACCAAATTTCACCAAATTCACACCAAACTTGTCTATATTTCGGTATGCAAGATTGTATGCTACCAGCATAGTGTCCAAAAAGACCGGGGGTAAGAAAATCCATTGGACAAAAGAACCATTGGCAACTATTTTATAAATTAAGACCCCAAATCCCACTGCCAAATTGCCAATGCTAGCAAATTAAAAAAAAAAAAAAAAAAACTTTCTAATAGAAAGCAAATCAATTCTGTAACAAACCATGAAACCAAACATAAATGGAACAGTCTACAACCTCTGCAGCTGGGTTCAAGAGTCAATATATATCTGTTGATTTTCAGCCCTCAAAGCAAATTATATAACAGCATCAGATACATTTGTTGTTGTTCATGACATACATACTAAGGAATAGAACACTGAATCTCTAAATCTCAAATAGCATCAACATCCAGGTAGAAGCGTTCTTTCACAGGTAAGCTGTTCAATTTGAGCCATGGTTGACTTCACCCTCGATGAAATGAGGTTAAAATAAATGAAGGTGATCGCTCATTTTAGAACTATCATTAATTGGAAAGTAGCTACCTAATTCGTTCACCGATGTAAAATATATATAAAACAAAAAAGAAAACCTAATGTATAAGGAAAACAAAAGGATCAATGTTAGCATTTCTGAATGAGTTGAGAGATATATTTCAGAGAAAGAAAAAAGTGTTTAATTGGTTTTAAAAACTTTGGGCTCCCAGAAATATGAAATTCCTCAATGCTGTTACAATGTTTCAATCTAGCATAACCCTATGCCAGTCAGTTCCAATCACACTTCAATTTTAAAACTCCCAAGTAGATACAAGGCCGTTTGATTATTTACTCCGGAGATTCTAATTAGACAATCCCGCAATTCTGCTTTGAATGGCCAGCTAAATACAAGATCTGCCAAGGCCCAAGACTAACTAGAAAGCAAAAAATGGATCTACCAAATTCATCCTTATCTAAAGATATCTTTATGTGAGTTATAAATTTCACCATTTATCTTGCATTCTTCAATCAATTTTTGTAATGCTTTAAATGCATTTGATAATGATACTTGTATCCTTTTTAAAGGCCCCTGCTCAAATGTTGATCTTCTTTGCTAATTCTGTTCAGATACAGTATGTCTGAGGTTAAATATACCTGAATGGCCCATTTGCTTGAAAGTTGAAACTTACAACTTCAATTCAGTAATCTCAATTCATGCAACTTTGACTCCACTACTGATTATAGTAATTATAACCAGCACTTCTAGCATGAGGATAGCATATGTGATAAGTTGTAAGTACTTAACAAACTCGACTGTGGCAAAAATCAAATGACAAAAAGAAAAGGAGCCAGAAGGAAAGAAGCTAAAATTGCAGAAGTGAAGGGAACAGACAATCTGCAACAAGGAAACATTCTTAATGACTAAAGGATGGTCCAGCGCACGAGGCTTCTTACACTGTGGGCTTTGGGGAGGATTCAATGTGTACGTGGCCTTACCCTTGTTTTGTTGCGAAGAGACTATTTTTGTGACTCGAACCTATACCTCTAGGTCACAATGGAGTAATCTTTATGTTACACCAAAGCTAGATCATGCCCATGCAGGCACGCGTAGCCAGTAGTTTAATGTACAATTCCTATAATTGGAGATCTAAACAAGCCAAGTCAATTCACTTCAAGTCTTGCTTATTAGCTGCAAAACTTCCAATCAAATTGCACATAATAGAGTTGATTCCACCAACCCTAGTCATCTAATTGACATATCTCTCAATTCCAAAGTCATAACATCCCTATTTATGAGTGGTAAAATTAAAAAAAGAAGAATCAAGTAAGCCATCATAATTTGCAAATTAAGTCATTTTGTAATAAAGAGAAAAAGATCAGATATGCAAGCCAGAAGATAGAATTCTGAGAAAAAAAATATAAATAGAGATTAAACATTTTTAGACTCACGTCTAAGGTTAGTCACCTAAAACCAAACTTGAAAGAAACTCCCTCAGATTCAAAACCCATATACCTCACAATCTAACCAGAGAAAACAAACATAAAAGCCGATGAATCAAGGACATGCATTATCAAACAACAAAAAGAAGATAGCAACACTAAAAGTTGCCTAAGAGTTATACCCGAAACAAAATATAGGACGAGAATACAGTTTAAAAGAGCAGCATACCTTCACAGGAAAGGTTCCCATTGGAAGTTTTGTGGTGAGAAGTTCTCTCAAACGGCGAATTGCCTTAACCTTGTTTGCAAGAATGTCAAGCAATGGCAGGAGTTCTTCGGTTTGTAGAGGGAAGTTTGGCGAAAGCCAGAGAATTGGCCTCAGCCCTTTCTTATACTCATTCTCACGGCTAGCATCCTTGCGTCGATTTCCACTCTCCGAACTCATGGAAGTCGATGTCCTGGTATCTTTTCCTCTTCGATGCTCGTCCCTTGCAACGATCTCAACAGAATGTCTTCCTGGTTTAATCTGATTTACAGATTGAGAGTCCCCTAGAAGATCACTTACCTTCTCATCAACACAGAGTGAACTTCTTGGAGGTGCAATCTTCTTTTGCACTTCAGGTTTAGAATCTTTTTTTCTCCATCCCCCAAACCATCCTTTCTTCTCCTGTTTAGTCTCAACATTTCTACAACCATTCACCTCTTCAATAGGAATCTCCCTATGCTCATAACAACTATGGCGGTGAGCAATAATCCCGTCGCCATTCTCATTGCCCAATTCCGATGAATCCAATTTAAGTGCAACTTCAAGTTGCCTTCTTTCATCTTCTGTTAAAATGTCATTAAGCTCCTCACTCTCTGTCTCATTTTCATTGCAAGACGAGAAAAAGTCATCATCCGACATTGCTCCTGGGACTCTCCTGGACTTAATGCTAACAACCACATTATGCATATCATATACCTTAGCCTTCCATGCACCCACCATTTCTGTTTTCTCCTGTCGTCTCCATGTCAATTGTGGCAAAAGAACTGCTTGAGTTACATCAATCCCAGGCCTGAATATATTAGTCTGAGACATTGCAACCACTTCTTGGCGAACCTCTTCTTCTGTTGCTGGAGAACCAGCACCATCCAAAGCATTCATCACCTCCTTATCCTTATGTGAGATCATGCAAAGTGATCCAGGAGCGATCTTCCCATCCTCAGACCCATCACCAAGGAAAATAATACTCTGATCTGATCGCTGAATCCTAAATCCATCGAATCCAGCCAAAGTCATATCCGCCCTCAAATTGGCACCCCTCTTCCAAATTTTATATGTATCTGAGGGAGCTATCCTCGAAATGAAAGGTATCACAGAGCTCTCAAAATTGAAAGTAATTTCCATATAAAAATCCCTCATCCTTCGCATAGTCCCAACCAAGCGGGGCAACCTCCTACACCATTTAGCCCAAGCCAATGGCTGGTAGTGCCTAACTATAATCATGGCGATTGCTTCTTCTCTACTGCAAATTGCCTCCTGGAGTGCACTCCATCCTTGCTCATTCTGCAGACTCCAATCAGCCCCAGCAACCATAAGCATTTCTGTTGAGGTCTCATCACCAAGTTTGACAGCCAAATGAAGTGGGGTATCCCGATTGGGGACATCCCGTCTATCAATCACCGCAGAGATAGCATCAGCCTTCTCTTCCTCAGCCAACGAAGCCATTTCACTGCGAATCTCAGCTGGATTACTAAGCCTTGGGAGACAAGCAAGTATTCTCCTGAGATTGGCATAATCTCTCATGGCAATGGCCTTGTGCACAGGGCTGTGGGCATACTTAGAAACATCGACCCCGGCCATGCCTCAAGAGTATATATAAAATACAAACTCACGCTAAGATTCACCACAAAAACCCAACTCAATCATCCAACACTAGGACTCAATTTCCATCTAAATGATCATTTGCCCAATTGATTCTAAATGATCCAATCAAACACTAGCAACTATTTCTTCATATATACACACACTTATCAAACAGACCTTGTTCCCAATTGCCAATTGCTAAGTAAAATGAGAAGCCCTTTGAAACCTTCACCTAAAATGAATCAAACCCAATTCAAGTATCACCAAGATAGCACAAGAAAACAACAAAAAAAATTGGAGACAGTTACAAACTATCAAGAGAAACAAAAAGAAAAGAATCTTGTCATGTGGGTCCAACACAAAGATCCAAGAAACCAAGAAAACCCTCACCTTCTTCTTGCCTTGCTTGCTTCTCCTTTTCGCTTCTTCTATAACACACCCCAAAAAGAAAGAACCCAAGATTGCTTCTAAATGAGAAACTCAAAAGCACTAAACCCCACCAAGTACCCCTCTTTCCAGTTTATAAAAAAAATTCCTTTTAGTGGTAAAAGAAGAAAATAAGAGATCCTTGTGATCCAATCCAGATCAGACAAACAAAAGCACATGCATGTGGGTGTGTGAAAAAATAAAATTAAAATTAAAATACACTAAAAAAAAAAAAAATTATTTTTATTAAAAAAATCGATAGTTCTAAACAGCACAAGCAAAGAAAAAATCAAAGACGTTGATGAATCAAGAAAGGAATACAAGAAAGCTATAGAATCCCTACCAAAACAAGCAAGAACAAATTTTTTGTGATTTTGGACAGAAAAGAATAATCAAAGGTAAAAAGAGACTGCTACAAGTCTTTCATTAAGACAGATGGATAAAGGGGGTTTACTTCTCTATGCAGTTCAAAGAACAACAAGAAAAGAACAAAAATATATTCGGATTAAAAAAATAATAAAATTAAATTAAAAGTTGGTCTTAACTTAAAGGTGATTTTGGTGCCGGTGATTTTTTTTTTTCTTATTTAAAGATATTGGGTTGTGAAATCTAAATTTATTTGTAATTATTTTTTAAAATATTTTTGAGATAAATTTTTTATTAAGATATTTAAAAATCGATTTGATTATGCCTTTAAGTGGTGCCAATGATTCTTCGAACGTTATTAAAGTGCTATTTATTTTTCCAAAAAAATTCTAAGATATACATTTATTGACTTTTTGTGAAATTTCTTCAAAATAAAACTGTAATAATAGAAAGAGATTTGGCATGAACTTGATAAAATATAATAAAAATAAGTTTCAAAAGTTTAATAGTTTTTTATCATTCCTAAAGTTTAAGTCAATAGGATCTGTCATAGTCAAATGGACCATTAAAAATTAATGTTTTATAATTAAAAAAATAAAAATAAATAGATTAATAACAGTAAGCAAAATAGGAAACTTTCTTTCCTATGTCTTTTCATAATTATTTTAATTTGAATAATTAAGCAGGACTAATTAATTAAATAGAAAACAGTTAAATATGTAAAATGTAATTAATTAATACAGAAAACGTCCAAAATATGAGGAGTTAATAATAGAAACATTAATTGCATCAGCCGACGGAGAGCTGCAGTTTAATTCGTTTGTTTCCAAAAGGCAGTGGGGCCCAGTAGAGTATGTTGGCACAATGGCACGATCCGAAAAGTGACCCGGCCCGGCCGACTCATTTTTTCTATCCAAAAAATGATAGATCCACAAAAGTTAATACAAAAATACTGAAAGACAAGTATAATTATTTGTTTTCTAATTAAATATTATTTGTATTTCGATATTTTCGTGAATATATCATTGCCCTTTTCTTTCCCAACCATCAAAACGTTTTTAACAATCATGTCATTTTCCCATAATATTTATGTTATTTACCACTTATTTATTGTTGTTTTTAGATAAAAATATCAAAAAATATTTTTGTTTTTATATATTTATATGTGATAAAATAATTAATAATTATGCGTCATTATTATTAATAATCAATAAAATATATATATATATAAATAAAACTATAAAATAAGGTTGTAATCATTTTACTACTTAAGAAATTGATAAATAATAACTATTTTAAAAATCAGGCCAATAACTGAACTATTGAATTAAAGGTCTAATGGATCACTGATTCAACCTGCGGTCCGATTGACATCACCATTGTTGGGGAATATAGTGGAGAATCTAGTTTTTGATGCGTGTATGACACTTTCTTAGAACAATATTTGCCTTCATTCTATGTTGTAATAGTTGCAAGACAAATATAGTAATATACTATAGGATTCAATAAAAATTTAGAGATACAACACAACATTAGTTTGATCTTTACTTGAGAACTCTTTATATGAATAATGTTATATTTAATGAATCATTTTCGTGTTCTATTTATAGACAACCAAGATTTGCCTCCAAAATACATACTTTTTAGTCATGCTTTTTTGAACCATCATCTCATTGTCGCTCCAATGACAAGTCATTGCCACGACAATATGCACGAGCTTCATATTGTCACAATAACTAACCATTGTATCAGCGTCTCATTATCGCGCCAATGACTAACAATTGTCGCGATAATATGAGTCATAATATAACTTAATGGTTATGCCTCACATTATCGCGCCGATGATTACCTATTGTCGCGCCAATGATGACATAAATTACCATTAACATGGTTGAAATGAAAATATAGTTATTTTATTAACAAACAATAAAATATAATGTACAGTACATTATTCGCATTGACGCTCCAAACACCAACTCCAACATGTATATATATATATATATATATATCCAAATTCAAAAACAACCATGATGTTATAAGTTATTTTATTTAATTAAAAATTAAAAATAATAATTAATTCTAACAATGTTTATTAACAAATAATAAATATATAATGTACATTATATTATTCGCATTAACGCTCCAAGCACCAGCTCCAACATATATATATATATATATCCAAATTCAACAACAACCATGATGTTATAAGTTATTTTATTTAATTAAAAATTAAAAATAATAATTAATTCTAACAATTTTTAACATCAAAATTATTTAAAAAAATGATTTATTTTTCTATTTGTTTTTATTTTTCATTTTAGAGTTTAGGAATTTTAAAAAATTTGGTTAAATTTGTTAGGCTTAGTGTTAAAAAATTTAGTTTTATTAGTTTATCGATTTTGGCCGATTTTTTTAATAGTGGATTGGAGGTATAATTGAACTAGACTTATGACTTGATAGATCCGCTTTTCAAAACAATAGAAATCATAAATGAATATTATGATATAATATTTTATTATTTTATCTTTATAAAATTTTATATTTTACTAATATATCTTTAAACTTTACATTTTAATATAGGGATTTCACATTTCACAATACATTCGTCTTTTTTTAATATTACAACTATATATATTAACAATTAAAAAAGAAAAAAAAATACACTAATACACATAAAAATCTTCTCTCACTAAACTCAGAATATAATTTCAATACAAAACAGATGGTGGATATTTAGATATGCAAAACATGATCTCGTTTGACACGCATTTCGGCAAGTTTTTTTTTTTTTTTTTTTTTTTTAAAAAAAATTTAAATAATCATGAATAATATGTACTCAATTACCATCTTATAATTATGCCCTTGCATTTTATCATTACTAGGAATGGCAACAAGATCCGGACCCGGGTCATTAAAACGAAGACCCGGGGTCCGGAAAAAATTAAAAAAAAAATTAGATTTTAATAAAAAAAAATATAAAATATTATGCATATATATATATATATATAAATAATAGAATTTAATAAAAAAAAAATTAAAAGAATTGAAATAAAACTAATAAAATTGACAAAATACAAATATAAATATAAAAAAATACAATTAAATTTTTTTTTTTTTTTTAAAAGAATCCGGGTAACCGAGTCCGGACGGGGTAGACTCGGGTCCGGACCCGGGAATATTTACCCGGAACCGGAACCGAGGTTGTGAAACCTCTTCCGGATCCGGACCCGGATTTTGCCATCCCTAATCATTACCCAATTCAAGTTGGGACAGTCATACAGTAAAAGTCAACTAAATCCTATGAGCTGATTTTCGTTTCATGAGCAAATTGGTAAATTTACTCCTCGAACAATCTCTCATCAACTGTGAATTTGTTTGGTTTGAGGACCAAATACAAACGTAGCAAATGATGAGAAATCACACAGACAAAACAAGGGGTTTAACGTGGTTCGGCGGAGTAGATCCAACCTACATCCACGGGCACAAGGATAAATAAAGCTTTTATAACGTGGTCGGGTATGACCGACATGTCTATCTCTCGAGCTCGTCTGACCGACCTCTTATAAGCTCACCCTTACACTTAAGCTTTTATATTATCTCTTTTATAAATTATGCGTGAATAAATTCAACCAACTTTTTACAATGAATTTTCATTCCCTTGAATAAATTCAACCAACTCTTTACAATGAATTTTCATTCCCTTTATATACTAGATTCCCATGTGAATCTGCCAGCGCGAATGGGCTCTTTGCCCCAATTACTTTACAAACCATAGCTCTGCCGTTTGACACCTCTACTCTCTGCCATCTGAACCTGCCACACGTTACCTCTCAATGCCAGCCTGTAACCTGTCTACCCTTATGCGGCAGCGTGCGTCAGAAGATAAGCCAGTGAACTGCTCATTTCACATCAAACCTTTTAGGAAGCGCAAATCCCCATTTAGAGCTTACGTATTTCGAACCTGATCTAACCACCAACACCCCGACCCGACCAACTGAGTCGGGTAACTGGAACCAATATCAGTCTGTCATGCTGTGCTACCAAATCGAGTCGGCTCTAGGCCTTCATTCTACCTTACTTTTCTCAACATTTTTCTTACTCAGGTCATGATCTTTTCTATGTACCACCTCGGGTCAGTTATCAAGTGCAATCCATTGCTAACTTCCTCGTTGGTTCGGACACCTCAGCTTCTTGGGCCTGGATCCCTGAGGCTTTGAAATGGATGTTCCTTCTACATCCTTCAAAACACTATAGGGATCTTAGAGCCCAAAAATCACCATTAACTTCATTATCAAAAATCATTTTTTTTTACAAACAAGAATACATAATTTTCATTTGCTCTCTCGGATGGGGATGACAACAAAAATCCCAATTTCTAATTTGAATTCATGATCATTTTTCTTCCGAAATAAAAAATAAGAGCCAAGATTTGGGATAATTATTTGCCAAGAATAAAAAATAGTTGGGATTTGGGATGAAAATATCCGGGATCCTAAATCGAACGATTTAGGATTTTTAATGATTTTTTGTCCTGATTAAAAAATTAATATAGGATTCGAAATGATTTTTCATTTAAAATCCATAATCGGTATGTGATGAGGATGGCAAACTATGACTCGTCCTTACCGATTATCATCTTTACAATTAGGGGCTTGGCCATCCAATTCAAATCTTGGGTGAGATAGTGGCTAAAAGATTTAGTTTGTACAATCAGTCAACCATTTCCATCTCACTAAAGATGTCTTCATCAAAAGATAACACGAACACAATAAATTAGAGTTATATCGTCGTTTTTCTAAAGTAATGAGAGGATAAAGCATAAATTTATTTACTTTTAAATTATTATTTCCGTGAAAATTCTAACTCATATGACAAGACAAATAAAACTATTTAAAAATAACTCAAACATGTCCTTAGGAGATACCGTAAATATATTTTATTAAACGAATACATTACGATAAATTAGCATAAAAATATTCTCATGTATATTTGTAAAACAAGTATATATTATATGTACAACATGACCACCCAAAACTTATGAGTTGGCACACTCAAACAATTTGTAGCATGAATTGACACAGTCTATTAGCTAATACCCACAAAACAATCTTCATTTATCAAAATTATTTATTCATTCTCCCAAATCTAGAAATGCTAATTTACAAAGGGTGTGAATTGATGGTAAAAAGTTTAAAATTTGATTATTAGGTAATGAGTTCGAATTCATGAGATATTTTTTTTGTAAGATCATGAGACATCCGATAATTTTATATAATCTGCTTAAATTCGGATCAGATAATTTAATGACGAAGTTTCAAATATTTTCAAAAATAAAAATAAAGACAACAAATAGATACATTGTGATTGTACGAAGAAAATACAATGGAAGCCGCCTTGGTCTTCTTATTGAATCTTTCACAAGAATAATGCTTCGAATTATTACTTTTTTTAAAAAAAAATTCATTGCTTGGCATTTATTGGAAAATGAAAAAAACGAATCCATTGTTAG
Organism: Zanthoxylum bungeanum; assembly: GCA_019454045.1. Classification (NCBI taxonomy): domain Eukaryota; kingdom Viridiplantae; phylum Streptophyta; class Magnoliopsida; order Sapindales; family Rutaceae; genus Zanthoxylum; species Zanthoxylum bungeanum. Next base: position 40,660 of record SKCR01038531.1, on the reverse strand, counting down.
AAGCAAAATAAATTCTTGACCATCATTCATTTACAATTTTTTGAGAATTAGAATTGAAATTGTCAGAATGTTAAAAAGATTTCAATTATGACGAAGCATGCCATAGGGACTTAAATTTGAATATTAAAATAATTCCATAGTATGGAATATGGAATATGGAATATTGAATATGGAATTTATTCCATTAAGATTCTAGTATTATGCTTTTTTGACTTGAATACCCTTTTTGTCTTTTTCTATGATATAAAAATAATTTGCAGTTAACATATATGATTTGAGAATTAATTTCACCACCACAAATTTTTTTTTTAAAAAAAAAAAAAAAAAAAAAATTGCAGATTCTAAACTGCCGCAGCAGTTTGTATAGTTTTTATTTGCGCTTCAAAGAATTATTATTATTATTTGAATGAGTTACAGTAGTAGAGGAAGGTCGAAAAGATCTGTTAATGATGATTTTTGGGCCCTAAGATCTCTAGAGTGTTTTGAAGGGTATAGAAGGAACATCCATTTTCAAGTCTTGGAGATCCATGCCCAAGAAGCGGAGGCATCCGGCCCAATGAGGAAGTCAGCGATGGATTGCACCTGATATCCGACTCGAGGTGATACCTATAAAAGATCACGACCCGAGTTGGAAAGATGTTCAGAAAAACAAGACAGAGCGAAGTCCTAAAGCCGACCCGATCTGATAACGTGGCAGGCTGACAGTGGTTCCAGTTATCCGACTCAGTTGGTCGGGTCGGGGTGTTAGTGGTAAGATCATGTTCGAATGACGTAAGCCCTAAATAGGGATTTGCGCTTCCTAAAAGGTTTGATGTGTAAGGAGCAGTTCACCGACTTATCTTCTGGCACACGCTATCGCATAGGGGTAGACGGGTTACAGGCTGGCATTGAGAGGTAACGTGTGGCAGGTTCATATGACAGAAAGTATAGGTGTCAGACGTCAGAGCTATGGTTTGTAAAGTCGTTGAAACAAATAGCCCACTTGGCGCTGGCAGATTCACGTGGGTGACGTCATGAGATTGGTGTAATAGTGCATTTGAATCTAATATATAAAGGGAATGAGAATTCACTGTTGGGGTTAGCCAAATTCATTCACGCATAACTTGTAAAAGAGAGAGCAAAAAACTTAATTGTAAGAGTGAGCATGTCAGAGGTCAGTCAGCAACCAAGCTCGAGAGATAGGCAAGTCGGTCATTCCCGATCACGTTATAAAAGTTTTCTTTTCCTTTGTGCCCGTGGACATAGGTTGGATTCATTCTGTCGAACCACGTTAAATCATTTGTTTATCTGTGTGTATTCTATCTTTTGCCAAGTTTGCATTTGGTTCCCAACAAACCAAACAAATTCACAGTTGAGATGGGATTGTTCGAGGAGTGAGTTTACCGATTTATCCCTGGAACGAAAATCAGCCGTCAACAGTTGGCGCCGTCTTTGGGGAATCGGTACAAAAAGCAGCAAACACACCAAGGCGATGGCAGGAGATGGGAACCATAGATCTTCAGAGGCTTCAACAACGGAATGGATGGAGAAGACGAAAGAAACCATACAGAATAAGAGAGAGGAAGCACGAAAGGAGAGAGAGTCCACACAGGTCTTCATGAGGGCCATGATGGAAAAGTTGGAAATGTTGGGAAATAAATGGAGAAAAGGAGAAAAAGGCCAAAGCCAAAGAAGAGATGAGATAGTGAAGGGAAATAGGGTCGTCAGAGTAAATGAGGATGATGAAAATATAAAGAGAAATACCCATAGAGTGAGATCTGTAGTCGTTGTCGAAACCCTACCGGCAGGGGAGTTATTGGAAGAATATGAAGGCAGATAGAAGCCGGAGTCTTCCAGAAACAGTCTATGTTTCGCGGAGAGTGACCTGGGACGATACCCAGGTGAAACACAGAAATCCACAGTTATGCAAGGTATCGTGCCCGGAGTGGAAGACGCGGGGAAGCCTATGGGCGAGAACACGACAGTTTTGAGAACCAGATGAAGAGTTGGTTTCAGAAAGAGATAAGGAAATGAGAAGAAAATATGAAAGGAGGACAAAGGGATGGCCAAGACATGGGAACAATGTCCCCTTTCATGAAGAAGGTCACGACAATGGAACTTTCTAAGGAGGTTTACCATGCTCTCCATGGATGTTTACAAATGTAACACAGACCCCAAGTCTCATGCCGAGAAGATTATCTTGTTGATAGAAATCCAAAGGATGACCGTAGAGGCCATATGAAAGGTGTTCCATTTGACCTTGGGTGGGTCCGCTAGCCTTTGGTTCATGAACTTGACCTTGGGAGTATCAGCAGTTTCGTCCAGTTGAGGAAGTCTTTTGTATGACACTTTAAGGGAGCGTGCGTACCTAAGAAAACAGTGGGATCCCTGAGAATGATGAAGCAGGGGGACGATGAGCCTCTGAAAAGCTTTTTCGATAAGTGCTTGGTGTTGGAGGTCGGGGCATATGAGTCTCCGGAGGCATTGGAAAACTTTAAGGGAGCCCTCATGGTTGGGAAGCTTTGGTCCCATATGAGGATCCAGGAAATACCGGATTACGCTGTAACATTGGAACATGAAAGGAATTTTGTGTTGGTAGAGGAAAAAGAAAATATAGCTCGGGGAGGAGAAGCTCGGGCGACAATAGTAGTCAGGCCAGAAAATCGACGTGATATGAGTAGAGATCAGAGGGGGCAGCTCCGAGACAGAAGGAGTTCAGGCTGATGCCTCAAAATAATCAAGGACAAGCAGCTCCGGGGGCAGTGTATACCCCCATGAACAGACTCATGGCCCAGATAGTTCGAGAAATCTAGGATGAAAGTCTGTTGACTGAGCTCGACCCGAGGAAATTCCTAAATGAGAATAGAAGCAACATGGCATATTGTACGTATCATAATGTAATGGGACACACCACGGAACAATGTAAAGACCTGCGGGAACATGTGGAAAACTCGATAAGGAAGATGTATCTAAATGGGTGCATAGAGCAATGAGCCATAATGGCTAAGCGAAACAAGGAGCAAAGGTCAATGTTCACAATAGTTGGGGGAAAGACATTGGTTGGGGATTCAAATCGGGCCAGGAAGAACTACTGTCAGACAAGGGGTCATTAGGTACTGACAACGGAGAGGGAGCCGATGATCCAAAAGGTCCGATCAGTTCCAATTATATTCACCGAGGAGGACGCTAGGGGTGTGACCTACCCCATGATGATGCACTAATAATCAAGACAATTATTGGCGGGGTTGAAATATATAGGATACTGGTGGATCCTGGGAGCAAAGTTGATATTATTTCTAAGGAAGCCTTAAATGGGTTGGGTGTGGAGTACACCAAATTGGTCTAGGATGTGACGCCGTTGTACGGGTTCGGGGGAGCAACTATCGTCCCACTTGGGTTGGAAAAATTAATCCAATTTATTTTCCATGAAATTGATGATGTATAATCTAAATAACATACATCTAAGCATATTTATCAAGCAAACTCATCAAATCATGCTTCATACCAATTTTCCCCAAATAACATCTAATTATTTGCATGCTCTTTAAGCTCTGATACCATTGTTGGAAAAAATAACCAAGCCCCAAGATCAACAAGAACAAGCAAAATATATAAATACATGAATGAATAAATTGAAGTATGGCAGAATCATACTCACAATACTTGAAAATGAATGCTTAGATGAAGCGAAAACTCCTCCCTTGTGCAGTGAAGCTCTCGGCCAAGAAGAAAAGAGGGACTCCAAGTCGAGTTTGATCCTTCCAAGCTCAAGGATTAGTTTCCCATATCACCTATGTATGATCCCTTGAAGGTGCTAGCCTTTGTTGTGATTTTGAATGCACAACTTCTTCAAATCTTGCCACAAAAATTGAAGAAATGAGAGCCAAAAATTGCTTGCAAGTTTCGGCAATGTGAGAGAGAAAAGTTGAATGATTTTTGTTACAAAAAATCAATTTATATTTATGCCATAATATTTATTAAATTAATAATAAACTTATGACACAAATCATGCAATGGCTTAGAGTGTCAAACACTCAATTTCCATGCAAAACCATTGAGTGCATTGTACACTATCTCCATGCAATGCATTAGAATTAAATAATGCATAATATGACATGTGTCATGTGGGCCCCACACGTTTCCAAATGAAAGTGGGCCCACGTGCACTCACGCGTTCGGGTTCGATATTTCCGAAATACCGAACTTACGTCGCGACGTTAATTAAATCGAATTTAAATAAATAATTGCGCCTAGCGAAATTATTATTTACGTCGCTAACGAATTAATTCTAAATTAACTCGTTTGCCCGAATTAAAATCTAATTTTAATTTCGCGTCGAAATCGAATTTCGATTATTATATCGAATATAATAATTTTACGATTAATTCCAAATTAATCGTTTCTCTCTATGTATAGTACTTTATCCAAGATAAAGTCTCTCCGTAATTAATCCAAGATTAATCGAGTTTGAATCATACGTCATTGGTGAATCTTCGGGAAGCGACCCAAGAGATCTCTGGATATGTTGGCAGTAAATACGGCCGTCAGATTATCTGAATACGTACGTACCAAGTACTACGTTTTTACCGATTTACAGGACAAGGTTAGCCTCTAGCAAAACGCCATGCCTACCCAATTCTCCAGAAATATTCTTATTGGAATATAAGATCTATAACAGGCGTAGTATACCGTAGTATAGTGTATATCGAACCAGTATCGGATGATCACATGTAAGGCCTGGGGCTGGAGATGTGTCTGCCCCGTACGATACACATATCGGACATCAAGCAACCAGTCTCTTTGAATCGGATAATCCTGACCTAGTCATATTATCCCGATGGTTGCAACCATTATAGAGTACTAGTTCTGTATCCCTCGCGATCATCATCTCCATATGTCTGAAGTGATACTTCCATCTTGACATCACACCCAATACACTACGATTCTCGATAAATCCAGAAGAGGTGTACACAGAACCCGTTAAAGCCCTGGACCACCAAAACTAAAGTTTACCGATTGTCGTAAGTACTAGCGATGCAAGTCTCAGGTTAAGATCATATGCACCTACCCTGAAGCGGACTCCCATAGACACGCAGACATACTACCAATGGGATTCCGCGGGGTCTATCCAGAGCGAAGCTGTTTTCCGTACCATCGGTAAAACACAACCTCCTACCGCACTTGCATAAGTATCCTATACTTAAATATATGAGAACTATGCCGTTGTGCCCTCACAACATGCACAAGTGCAGTACTAGTCTATTCCGCATTATCGATGTCCAATCTCGATAATACTACGACTAGGGATATTTAATGATTAAACCTTTATGGATTGATACCGTCTCATATCATCACAATCCGGAACTAATCATAGGGACTTTTACCATTTATATATCAAAGTAAATAAATTACAAAACGGTAAAAGGCAATTTCATTACTACATAGTTAATTTTGTACAATAATACAATATCATTTACAAAATAGTGACGCTATGGGTCATAACTGTCTAACAATCTCCCACTTGGCCTATAGCCAGTCACTCAAGCATCTAATACCTGAACTATGTATGTGTCGCTCAAACTTTTCCCGAGGAATTATTTTCGTCAGCGGATCTGCAATGTTGTCCTCTGATGCGATCTTTTCGATCTTCACATCGCCACGATGTATGATCTCTCGAATCAGATGGAATCGTCGAAGAACATGTTTGGATCGTTGATGAGACCTTGGTTCCTTAGCCTGCGCTATGGCCCCGCTATTGTCACAATACAATAAAATGGGCTCAGCTGCTAATGGAACTACTCCTAATCCAACTAGGAAATTTCGGATCCAAACCGCTTCCTTTGCTGCTTCAGCTGCTGCAATGTACTCCGCTTCAGTTGTTGAATCGGCAACAGTATCTTGCTTGGAAGATTTCCAGCTCACTGCTCCGTTATTCAAGCAAAATATGTACCCGGTTTGCGACTTGAAGTCGTCTCTGTCGGTTTGGAAACTTGCATCGGTATACCCAGATACCTCAAGTTCTCCATCTCCATAGATTAAGAAAACATCCTTAGTTCTCTTAAGATACCTAAGGATACTCTTAACCGCCATCCAGTGATCCTTTCCTGGATCGGCCTGATATCGACTACACATGCTCAAAGCATAGGACACATCAGGTCGTGTACATATCATGGCATACATGATCGATCCAACTGCCGAGGCGAACGGAGTCCGACTCATGTTGTCTCTCTCATCTTGTGTTTTAGGACACATGTCCCTAGATAGATAGACGCCATGTGATGTTGGCAACAGTCCCCTCTTGGACTGATCCATGTTGAATCTCTTCAACACTTTATCAATATATGTACTCTGGGAGAGTCCAAGTAGCCTTCTAGATCTATCCCTGTAGATCTTTATTCCTAGAATAAAAGCTGCTTCTCCCAGATCTTTCATGGAGAATTTCAATGAAAGCCAAGCTTTCACCGACGTTAACATGGGAATGTCATTGCCTATAAGCAATACATCGTCGACATAAAGGACAATAAAAGTCAGTGCACTCCCACTAACCTTCTTATATACACAAGGATCATCTACGTTTTGAATGAAATCATATTCTTTTATGACCTCATCAAAACGTTGGTTCCATGACCTCGATGCTTGCTTCAGTCCATAAATGGACCGATTTAACTTACAAACCTTGTTTGCAAGTCTTGGTGCGATAAAACCGTCAGGTTGTTGCATATAAACATCCTCCAACAGGTTTCCGTTAAGGAAAGCGGTTTTAACGTCCATCTGCCATATTTCGTAATCGTAATATGCAGCTATCGCAAGCATTATCCGAATGGATTTAATCATGGCAACGGGTGAGAAAGTTTCGTCATAATCAACTCCAAGTTGTTGACGATACCCCTTCGCTACGAGCCTAGCTTTTGCTACGTTTGTAACGTTGCCATCCATGTCGGCCTTCATGGCCTTTTGCCATAAAGTGGATTCGATACCTTGTATCGCTTCCTCATACGTAGCCGGTTCAGTATCCTCAATAAGATTAATATCTACATGAGGTGAGATCAGGAATCCATACCTCTCAGGTATTACCCTGACTCTCTCCGACCTACGTAGTCCTTGTGTAATTGAAGATTGTGGTTCAGTCTCATCCTGGATGGACTGTTCATGTTCCGTTCTCGATTCATTGCCAGGAACAGTATCACTACGACTTTCATCGAGTTCTACTTTCCTCCCACTAAACACTGCATTTAGGAATTCCTTCTCAAGGAAAACCGCATGTAGAGCAACAAATACTTTGTTCTCTTGTGGGTAATAGAAGTAATATCCTTTGGTTTCCCTAGGATATCCAACAAATAGGCATTTATCTGATTTGGGTTCAAGTTTGGTACCTTCCAAACGTTTGACGTATGCCCAGCAACCCCAAATCTTCAGGAATGAGAAACCTGGTTTCTTTCCTGTCCATATCTCATACGGAGTCTGTTCAACAGACTTTGACGGAACCCTATTCAAAATAAGAATTGCACTTTCTAATGCATGTCCCCAGAAGGATATAGGTAGCTCAGTGCGACTCATCATCGACCTTACCATGTCAAGCAAGGTACGGTTTCTCCGTTCAGACACACCATTTAATTGTGGTGTTCCAGGAGGAGTCCATTGTGAAAGAATACCATATTCTTTCAAGTAATCTTGAAACTCATTACTTAAGTATTCGCCACCACGGTCCGACCGTAATGTCTTAATACTCTTGCCTGTTTGTTTTTCAACTTCGTGTCGAAACTCTTTGAATTTCTCAAAAGTTTCCGACTTGTGCATCATTAGATACACATAACCATAACGCGATGCATCATCCGTAAAGGTTACGAAGTATCGATATCCACCTCTAGCCTGGCTAGACATGGGCCCACAAACGTCACTATGAACGAGGGCTAACAGTTCAGTGGCGCGTTCACCTTTACCACTAAAAGGTGATTTAGGCATTTTGCCTAATAAACAAGATTCGCAGACGTCATATGAATTTGGATCAAATCCGTCCAAGTACCCACTCTTCGAAAGTGTGGATATGCGAGTCTTGTTGATGTGTCCCAGACGACAATGCCACAAATAAGTTTCTTCTTTGGATTACTCATTTTGAGCCTTTTGTTTGTTATTTTACGTTTTGGAGATTTATTTATATTCAAAATATAAAGACCATTATTTGCATCGGCAGTGCAAATTTCTGTATCATCTTTATATAAATAACACCTGGTGTTTTTAAATACAAAAGTGTACCCATACTGGGTTAACAAAGATACAGAAATAATATTCCTAGTTAAACTAGGAACAAAATAACAGTCATTTAGTTTAAGTACATGCCCCGAGGGCAGTTCCAAAACAAAAGTGCCTACGGCCAAAACAGCAACAGAAGTTCCATTTCCAACTCGTAGATCTACCTCCCCCGAAGCCAGTCTCCTGCTATCATGCAGATCCTGCACATCAGTACAAATATGAGAACCACAGCCAGAATCAAAAATCCAATTTTTATTAAGACTAGAAGTAGTCATATTTATCTCAATAACAAACATACCTGAGGCCGGTGCCTTGCCCGCCTGTATGTCCTCCTTGTGTCCCTTGTTCATGCGGCAGTCACGCTTCCAGTGACCTTTCTTGCCGCATTTCAGGCAAACATCTTGAGACTTGTCCCTTGGCTTCCCAGAAGCCTTTGTTGACTTGGCCTTGCCTTTGTTTCTATGCTTTTTTTCTTAACACCCCCAGTTGCCTTGAGCCCAGCTTTCGGCGTTTGAGATGTTGATGCAAAGTGCGCCTCGCGCTTGTTGCCTTTCAGAAGCTCTTTCTCTGACTCCTTGAGAATCGATAATAACTCTCCAAGAGTATCATCCGAATTCATCAATTTGTAGTTGATGACAATCTGTTTCCAAGTATCGGGTAGTGACTGTAGAAGTACATCTATAACACAGCTCACCTCCAAGACTATACCCATATTAGCCAATTCATCAATATCGGCTATCATTTGAGTCCCATGGACCTCAACAGAACTACCATCAGTCATACGGGAGCGAAAGATTTTCTTCACCAACTCGTACCTCGCCTCCGCTTATTAGTGCGGTGAAGATCTTGCAATCTTGCCATGATATTATAAGGATCCAAGTCCCTATTCTGGCGGCGAAAGTGTTGAGTCATTGAAGCAAGCATGATCGACTGAGCCGTGTCACAATCATCACTGTGAGTTTTCCATAACTCCAGCTCAAGTGGCTCAGTGGGCTTAGGCCCGAGAGGTTTTTGTATCGTATACAGTATCCTCTCCGCCCCAAGGACTATCCTTAGGTTCATTTCCCAGTCGGCGAAGTTGGTGCCCTTGAACACATTATCACCCATGATTATGTCACGGACATTTCCTTTGTTTGCCATCTTAACTACGATAATCTAATTATCTAGTTAACGATATGTGGGTACAGTCAAACTGTTACATAAAAAAATAACATTGTATTAGTCCAACTAATGTGTAAATATTGACGAAATAAGTTGTGTAAGCGCGTAAAGCTAAGTATCTGAACGATAATTGCAAATTCAATACTAGCCTCCCACTATTTTCTGCAAGTCTCTAACCCTCTGTTGAGTACTCGGGAAATCCAATTTCCTAGTGGGCTAGGATCCCGTTAAATAACACACAACCTTGACTTTGGCCAACAAATTGTATGATATTTAACTAGGTAGATCTCGAAGATCAATTGGATCCCATCCAATTCCTAGATCCGGTAGGTGGACATCCAAGTCCGAAACATATACATATGTCAATGCATCCAATACATTTTCCTAACCATTTCCTCTGAATCAACTAAGCCTTGGCTTTGGCACAACAAACCTAATGATTCCAGTTAAGCGGGACCCATTGACGAGGAAAGTTTCGTAATCAATGTCGATGGACAAGAAGTGATCTTGACTTTGGCCAACAAATCACAACTTGGACAGGACACCGATGTGGAACAAAACTCTCATGATTCAAACACATCTCAATTGACAAAGGTCTTGACTTTGGCCAACAAACCAATGCCAATTTCGGATCTTGAGAAAGAATCATTCAACGGAAGGAAAATCGTTTAATATTGTTTGAGGGATTTTTCGCGTAATTGGCAACCAATTAATTTATCTTTGTTAGGTCTCATCATCATACACCCTTAAGCATGCTTCTAAAACATCATAAAGCGCGTAAAGTAAAGTAATAGCGATATACGGATGGATATGAACAACAACTTGTTCCTAGAACAAATCACTCCCTTTCCTCTCCCCGCTAGCACTATTCTACTCTTACCCAATTACATAATACAATAAGAGAAACCTCATTTACATTGAGGGGAATTAGGTGAGAAGAGAATACAAAGAGACAATAAGAGAAAGGCTGGACACGCAGGTCCAATTTATAAATTCTAAATTTACAATAATTTCTAAAATTACCCTTCCCTTCTAATATCCATCCGATATACACTATTCATACATCACATCCACATTCATTCATTCAAGGCATGTTATACAACCAATCAAATCCAATTAATTAGTCTTTAATTAGGTGACAATACAATGTTCAAACAATTGTTTGCATTTGCGCGAGTCCAACTCGTTTTGAGAATAAATACTTATAGTATGAATTCACGAATTATATCGAACTACTCGTTAAATCCAATTTAAGTCGTATTCAATACTAATCCTATTATTTAATTCTAAATTAAATATTTACACTTTTATTGTGCTTTTATAACTTAGATTCCAAATCTAATACAATCGGGTCTCAAAGCCCAACTAACATCTAATGTCTGTTTAATTAAAGTCCGATGGGCTTTCAATTGATTTCTTTAGGCTTGGGTTTTGGTCAATGTATGGGTCAAACCCAATTACCAAGCCCAATAAGGAATCACCCTCATATGCCATAAAATCAATATCAAGCCCATAAGGCCCAATTAAACATAAAAGCCCATTTATTACATCTGGGCTTAAATGGTGTGATTTAGGCCCATTTTGGATCCAATCCAATGGTCCAAATCTACTTGGCCCAACCAAGCCCATTATGTCCAAATATAATAGTTTTAGGCCCAATTCAAAATTAAGCCCAACTAACCAAATTTTAAAATTCCAAATTTTATAACTTAATTAATTAAAGTGTATTATCATGATTAATCCTTTAAATCAATATTCCCAAAATATCAAATTAATCCATTAATCATATTTTTATCTTAAATATATGTCCAACATTATTTAATCAAAAAATCAAGTCCCTAATCCTCCATCAAGCATTCGGCCAAGGTGATTAAAATGGTTCCGATTTCATTTTCAATCCAATCGAGTTACAAATCATCATTCCATATTGTTTCAAGTCATCTAATGTCTAAAATTAAAAAATCATCTAGTCCATATGCTTGCATGTATTCGGCCAAGCCTCATTTGGGTTGGAAAAATTAATCCAATTTATTTTCCATGAAATTGATGATGTATAATCTAAATAACATACATCTAAGCATATTTAATCAAGCAAACTCATCAAATCATGCTTCATACAATTTTCCCCAAATAACATCCTAATATATTTGCATGCTCTTTAAGCTCTGATACCATTGTTGGAAAAAATAACCAAGCCCCAAGATCAACAAGAACAAGCAAAATATATAAATACATGAATGAATAAATTGAAGTATGGCGGAATCATACTCACAATACTGAAAATGGATGCTTAGATGAAGCGAAAACTCCTCCCTTGTGCAGTGAAGCTCTCGGCCAAGAAGAAAAGAGGGACTCCAAGTCGAGTTTGATCCTTCCAAGCTCAAGGATTAGTTTCCCATATCACCTATGTATGATCCCTTGAAGGTGCTAGCATTTGTTGTGATTTTGAATGCACAACTTCTTCAAATCTTGCCACAAAAATTGAAGAAATGAGAGCCAAAAACTGCTTGCAAGTTTCGGCAATGTGAGAGAGAAAAGTTGAATGATTTTTGTTACAAAAAATCAATTTATATTTATGCCATAATATTTATTAAATTAATAATAAACTTATGACACAAATCATGCAATGGCTTAGAGTGTCAAACACTCAATTTCCATGCAAAACCATTGAGTGCATTGTACACTATCTCCATGCAATGCATTAGAATTAAATAATGCATAATATGACATGTGTCATGTGGGCCCCACACGTTCCAAATGAAAGTGGCCCACGTGCACTCACGCGTTCGGGTTCGATATTTCCGAAATACGAACTTACGTCGCGACTAGGGATGGCAATTTTACCCACAAACCCGCAAACCCGCAAAAAACCCGCCCGCAATGGGTAGGATTTGGTAAATTATTAGTGGGTGTGGTGCGGGTTTGGTAATTTAAAGTAGAACCCGCTGCGGGTGCGGTGCGGGTTTGGTAATTAAGAAAAAAATGCGGGTATCTGTTGCGGGTATCCGCATACCCGAAATATTATTTTTATTAATTAATATTTTTAGGACAATATAAAAAAACCTTAATATAAAAAACAAACTAACAAAACCTAAACCTAAAACATTAATCCACAGTTCCGCACTCCCACTCAGCCGCAGCCCGCAACCTGCCCAACTTCAGTAGTTTTCATGTTTCTTCATTACACTTACAACCACTTGAGCTTGTAAGCATCACTTTCATTACAATTAGCATAAAAAATATGACCAAAAATTGATTATTACTTTTTAGCTTATTATCGATTAAGTTGGCTAACTTAGATCATTATAATTATGAAGGGAAGAACTCGTTTTAATTATTTTATAGAAAAAATAAACATATGGTACCGAGTCTTTCATACATTATGTTATCTATGTATTGTATATACATATATTGCATGTTGTATATGTTAAATGAAAAACAAATGTAAAAACTAACTAGCAATTAAAAATAAATTATTTAATTAAAAAATTAGATTATTAAGAACACAAAGTAATTCAATATTTTAAAAACCCGCAAAAAATCCGTTGGGTACCAATGCGGGTTTGGTAATTTATTTTTATATGCGGTGCGGGTTTGGTAATGAAAATTAAAACCCGCAACGGGTATGGTGCGGGTTTGGTAATTTATTTACATATGCGGGTGCGGGTTTGGTAATGGCAAACCCGCACCATACCCTACCCACTGCCATCCCTAGTCGCGACGTTAATTAAATCGAATTTAAATAAATAATTGCGCCTAGCGAAATTATTATTTACGTCGCTAACGAATTAATTCTAAATTAACTCGTTTGCCCGAATTAAAATCTAATTTTAATTTCGCGTCGAAATCGAATTTCGATTATTATATCGAATATAATAATTTTACGATTAATTCCAAATTAATCGTTTTCTCTCTATGTATAGTACTTTATCCAAGATAAAGTCTCTCCGTAATTAATCCAAGATTAATCGAGTTTGAATCATACGTCATTGGTGAATCTTCGGGAAGCGACCCAAGAGATCTCTGGATATGTTGGCAGTAAATACGGCCGTCAGATTATCTGAATACGTACGTACCAAGTACTACGTTTTTACCGATTTACAAGACAAGGTTAGCCTCTAGCAAAACGCCATGCCTACCCAATTCTCCAGAAATATTCTTATTGGAATATAAGATCTATAACAGACGTAGTATACCGTAGTACAGTGTATATCGAACCAGTATCGGATGATCACATGTAAGGCCTGGGGCTGGAGATGTGTCTGCCCCGTACGATACACATATCGGACATCAAGCAACCAGTCTCTTTGAATCGGATAATCCTGACCTAGTCATATTATCCCGATGGTTGCAACCATTATAGAGTACTAGTTCTGTATCCCTCGCGATCATCATCTCCATATGTCTGAAGTGATACTTCCATCTTGACATCACACCCAATACACTACGATTCTCGATAAATCCAGAAGAGGTGTACACAGAACCCGTTAAAGCCCTGGACCACCAAAACTAAAGTTTACCGATTGTCGTAAGTACTAGCGATGCAAGTCTCAGGTTAAGATCATATGCACCTACCCTGAAGCGGACTCCATAGACACGCAGACATACTACCAATGGGATTCCGCGGGGTCTCTATCCAGAGCGAAGCTATTTTCGTACCATCGGTAAAACACAACCTCCTACCGCACTTGCATAAGTATCATATACTTAAATATATGAGAACTATGCCGTTGTGCCCTCACAACATGCACAAGTGCAGTACTAGTTTATTCCGTATTATCGATGTCCAATCTCGATAATACTACGACTAGGGATATTTAAGGATTAAACCTTTATGGATTGATACCGTCTCATATCATCACAATCCGGAACTAATCATAGGGACTTTTACCATTTATATATCAAAGTAAATAAATTACAAAACGGTAAAAGGCAATTTCATTACTACATAGTTAATTTTGTACAATAATACAATATCATTTACAAAATAGTGACGCTATGGGTCATAACTGTCTAACAGGGGTATGCGAATGTCTTTGCATGGGGGCATGGAGATATGCCCGGGATCGACCCTAAGTTCATCAATCACCATTTAGTGGTTGACCGAGCTCACAAGCCGATCAAGCATAAGAGGAGGATTTTCAATCAAGAACGGTATGGGGCGATCCAGACAGAGGTTGAGAAATTGCCAAGGCTGGGTTTATCAGGGAGGTTAAATACCTGAAATGGGTGTCCAACGTGGTTCTGGTAAAGAAAGCCAACATGAAGTGGAGAATGTGCGTGGATTTCTCCGATCTTAACAAGGCTTGCCCGGAAGACAGCTTCCCACTCCATAAGGTTGATAAATTGGTGGGTTCAACGACATGTCATGGGCTGCTCAGTTTCATGGATGCCTTATCGGGTTATAATCAGGTCAGAATGCATCATCCCGAGGATGGGGAAAAACCATCCTTTATCACTGACCAAGGGTTGTACTGTTACATGGTGATGCCTTTTGGGTTAAAGAATGTTGGGGCTACTTATAAGAGATTTTTAAACAAGGTCTTCAAGCCACACATCAGCAAGAAAATGCAGGTCTATGTCTATGACATTACCACGATGAAAAAAAAGCCCGATGACCATCTAGACGACCTCAGGGAGACGTTCGAATTGTTGAGGAAGTATAACATGAGGCTGAATCCAGACAAATGTACATTCGGAGTATCCTCGAGGAAGTTTCTGGGGTATATGGTTAGTGTCCAGGGCATCGAGGCAACCCACATAAGATCAAATCAGGTCTCGATTTAAAGTCCCCGAGGACGGTCAAGGAAGTTGTAGACAACAGAACTTGACGACGCATGTTGTTCTAAGCTCGGGGCCTAGTTGGGAGTACGGAGTAGCCCGCGGGGGACTAAACCAGAAAATAATGGAGTCGCCACCCGGAGTGAACCGGGACAAAGATTTAAGGTCGCACTCACCCCTCGTAAGGGAAGACCTCAAACCATTGGGTTCAGAATGGTCTCTTACTTATGTCACTTGTGATGATGTGATTTGTGCAATAAACTAACCGAATCTATTCAACATTCATGCTCAAGGGTAATCTACGCCTAAGTCTGCATGCATAATAATAACAATGAGAACATATATCTAAGTTCGCATACTTCAAAGTTGTCATAACGACAAACACGCAATAACATACAATCATCACACAAACATGCTCAATTATCTAATGCGGAAAATAAATAAGAACCTAAGCATAAATATAAATTAAATCCTTAATGTGAAAACAACATATTCATGCATAAAGAAATAAATTTCTATTGACTAAATCATGCTTAAGATGAATAACATGCTTACCACATAATCATGCTTTAGAAGAAAATAAATGACCTACGAACTACAACATGCTCAAACACAAGTTTGGATGAGACGAAATACGTGTCTCTTAAGTGGTACATGGCGTTGTATCCCGAGTACAAACCGCACTACCGTCCATTCGGATTCGGCTACGGAATTTACGTCCGGGTTTCCATCCGATATACCACAAAAGGGAACACACATCCCGCTCATCCAACAATCACATCACGCCTCAAACGACTTTCATGCGATAATATTTCTAAAATAAATAAAATAAACGAAAGATAATAAATAAAAGGGTGCCCTCAGGTCTAACCTCTTTTGTCGTCTCAAGAAAGGGTGATACACGTCTGTTGGAAGGGTGAATGATCCGTAACTCTTTTGGTTCACCAACTCAACGTCTTTCCTCGCTGTTTTGCTGTTCGGGCTGCTGTTTTTTACTCCGTTTCGATGCTGTTTTGCTGCTGCTTTTCAGGTCACTGCTTTGGTCATTTTTTGTGCGGTTTTGGGTGGTGTTTTGCGGCAGTTTCTGGGGCAGAATTTAGGTGCATTTTTGGGACAATTTCCAGAGATTTGTTGACTTTTTTGGGTGTATTGTGGAGGGTATATGAGGCCAAAGAAGTGCAGTTCAGGGGGCCAGTGTCGATGGTTTATGTGCTGTGTTTGTTCGTGTAGGGCTGTGTGTGTAGGGTGTGTGTGCGTGAGTTTGGTTAGTGTACTGGGCTGTGTATGCGTGAGTGAATGGCAGTGTGTGCGTGAGTGAATGGGACGTGAACGTGAGTGTTGTGGCGTGCAGGTCTGGGCAGCAACGTGCAGAGGCAATTTGTGGCGAGAGTTGGCTGAGGTTTTGGGTAGTTTTTGATGTGGTTTTATGACAATTTCTGGGTGTGTTTTCTTGGCTAGTTTGTTCATGAATATGGGGGCTTGTGAAGTTTGGTTTTGTGAGCAGTTGAGGGTTGCTTTGTGTGTGTAGTTTATGGGCGTGAGTGGGTGCAACGTGCGTGAGAGGAGCAGATGCTTTGATTAGGGTTAAATGAGGGTGATGTGCGTGTGATGAAAATGAAGGGAGAGGTTGCAGGTCAGTGCTCGGCTAGTGAGGGTTTAGAGAGTACACATTGCTCGACTAATGAGTGATCGTGAGTGGACTTGGGCTGTTAGTCGGTGCTGATCTGATGGGTTGCTAGAGGTATGAGGGCTGATGTGTGGGCTTGATGAGATGGGAGATCTTGCGTTAGAGAGGAGGACTTAGGGTTTCTGGTTGATGTTAATGGCTTTCTTGGTTGTTTGCAATGGTCAATGAGGGGTTATGCGTCTGATTGAATGGGGCTGATTGAGTGGGTGAAGTAGGGTTCATGAGTGTTGTTGCCGAGTGGAGGGTTGGGTGTTATTGTCGAGTGGAGGATGGTCTGTGTTGGTTGCTGCTTGACTTGTGATCGGTGATGGCTTCAACATGGTCAAGGGGTGCGTGAGTGAAGGCTTGTTGTAGTGTGAGAGGCTGCCGAGTGAAGGGAATAAGATAGATCAGAGCTGCTAGGGTTTTTTAGTTTGGTCCATTGCAGAGTGCTTGTAGGTTGCAGGTACGAGAGAGAGTGATGATGAGATTGAGGGCCGAGAGAGGTCAATGGAGAGAGTCATGCGAGAGGGGGAGACCAGCCAAGGCAGTTAGGGTTTGTTGGATGCTTATATAGTGAGAGGTAGGGTTAGGGTTTGTGCATGGTTTTGAAAGGAAACAAATCATGTTAAAAGAGAGGGATTTCATTTAATTATTTAAGGAAAGAAATTATGTAATTTATGAGGGGATTATTTAAATTTAGAATGTGATTTAATTTAATTTAATTTAAGTTTAATTTAATTTCAATTTAATTGGTTTTGCTTTAATTGGTTATAATTGGTTTTAATTTAATTTAATTTAGATTTCATTTAATTTAATTAGTTTTGATTTATTTTAGTTTAATTTGTGACATATATTTTAAATGTTTTAATTATTATTGGATGTGATTTAATGGGCTTGGGCTAAGGTTAAGTTTTAAAACGGAGGTCCAACAAGCGAACCCGAAGCTAAACAAGCGAGTTAAATCCGACCAAATGCTAATTTCTAACTTTACCCTTCCAACGTCCGTTTCCCGCGGCTTTCACAATCAAAGAGGTAGTGTCTCCATACGAGACTCATCATCGGGACTTATATGCAAAAATGCAGTTCCTACAGAAGTACAGAGCTTGACAAGTATGGTGGCAGCGTTGAACTGGTTCATTTCCAAGGCCACTGATAAATGTCATATCTTCTTCAAGCTGATCAAGAAGGCTAAGAAAGAGGTCAGTTGGACAACTGAATGTAAGGATGCGTTCCAACAATTGAAGAAGTATCTATCTCAACCTCTCTTACTGGCCAAATCAATCTTATGTGAGACCTTGTTTCTCTACTTAGTTGTTTCTGAATAAATTGTGAGCTCGGTATTAGTGCAGGAAATGGATAAGGTCCAAAGGCCAATGTACTATACTAGTAAGGCTTTATTGGATGCGGAGACTCGATACCCTACTCATGAGCTAGTTGTTTTGTCTTTGGTTATCGCGGTGAGGATTTTACGCCCTTATTTCCAAGCCCACCCTATTGGGGTTTATATCGACCACCCGCTGAGGCAGATATTGTACAAGTCGGAGGTTTCGGGTCGTTTGGTGAAGTAGTCCGTAGAGCTCAACGATTATGGTATATCCTACCTACCTAGGATATTGATCAAGGGGCATGCCTTGTCAGATTTTATTGCGGAGTTCACTGGGTCTCAGGTTATAACAGTGGAATAAGAGGCTATGTGGGAGCTATTTGTTGATGGGTTGGTTAGCACGCAAGTCTGTGGGGCCGGGATGATCCTCTGAAGTAGTAATGAGGATAAGTTGAGCTACGCCCTGAGATTTGCTTTCGAGGCTACGAACAATGAGGTAGAGTATGAATCTATTTTGGTAGGATTGAGATTTTGCATGGCGGTAGGAATTAAAGATGTGGCAGTAAGGAACAATTCACAATTGGCAGTCCAACAATTGAATGGTGAGTTCCATGCAAAGGAGCCAAACAAGATTGCCTACCAGGCCGAGGTTAAGAAGTTGGTCGAATGGATGGGGAATGTGTTGTTTGAGCAGGTCGGCCAGGAAAACAACCATCAGGCAGACTCCATGGCTCGGCTTGCGTCGTCCATAAAATTAAATACTCCTCGGACCATTCCTTTGGGATGCTTACAGTCGAGAAACATTGGGGTGTCGGAGGTAATGGAGGTAGATATCGAGGGGTGGGAATCTTTGATGGACCAGTAAAGAAATATTTGGAGACAAAGGATGTACCCGAAGACCAAAAAATGGCTAGGAAGTTGAAATATCGAAGCACCAGGTTCTGTTTGATAGATGGGGTGTTATACCGAATATGGTATACTACGCTTTACTTGAGATGTCTGGGGCCGGAGGAGGCAGATTATGTGCTAAGGGAAATTCATGAAGGAATTTGCGGAAGCCATGATAGAGGTCGATCAGTCGCCATAAGGCATTAAAGTAATGATTCTTCTGGCCGACGATGCACCAGGACATGGTCAGTGTGGCATGAGCATGTGATGGTTGTCAGAAGAACGCCAACATACCACATCAACCACCCAAGCAGTTGACCTCACTAGCACGTCCTTAGCTGTTTTCTCAGTGGATGATAGATCCCATTGGACCAATACCCACAGGTCGGGGTCAAGCCAAATTCACCATAGTCGACATAGATTACTTCATCAAGTGGGTGGAAGCCGAGCCGCTATCCACAATTACGGAAAAAAAAGGCAACATATTTTATCAGAAAGAATATTGTGTGTCGGTTTGGGATTTCCCGAGCTATCATTACGGACAACATAAAACAATTTGATAGTAAGAGCTTCATAAAACTTTGTGAAGACCTCCAAATTGGATTAAGGTTTGCCTCACCTACTCATCCAAAGTCAAATGGGCAGGTGGAAGCAACAAATAAGACCATCAAGAGCAATTTGAAGGCAAGACTATGGTTATGCAAGGGACTATGGGTCGATGAGCTACCATAGGTTTTATGGGCGCGCTAGACGACCTACAAAGACTCCACAGGCGAAACACCTTTCTCGTTGGCTTATGGATGTGAAGCAGTCATCCCAGCGGAGATCGGGGTGGTAACCCATCGGGTACAACATTTTGAAGCCGGGCAGAATGAGGAGCTCATCAGACACCGCCTTGACTTAATAGAAGTAAAAAAGGAGAGGTCGGTAATTAAGATAGTCGTGTGTCAGAAAAGTATGGCATGGTTCTACAATAAGAAGGTCCGGGTATGATCTTTCCTTCCCGGAGATTTGGTCCTAAGGCGAGTCAATTTGAATACGAGGGAGCCGTAATAAGGATCATTGGGAGACAAATGAGAGATGATGTATAAAGTGGTCGAGGTCGTCACGTCGGGTACCTATCTATTAGAGCAACTGGACGGTACCCGACTCAAGAAGCTTTAAAATGTAGATATTCTGAGGAAATACTTCCAATAGCTTCTCATTGAGCTGTCGAATAAAATATAAATGATGTTACCGGAAGTCACTAATTAAGATTGAACTGTCGAATGAAATATAATGTCAGGAGTTGGAGGTTCTTACTCGCCACTCCTAAGGAATGAACAGGCTCTTCCTAAAGAAGAGGTGACTGTTGTTTGACATGCCAAATCTTCGGATTCACGGCAGTGACAACCATCGTGGAACCACAAGAGGACCGGAACGTAAGAGGAGTTTGAGCTTGACGGGTTTCTTCCCATCTTTGGCGCTAATGCTGAAGAAGTTCCTCCTACAGAAATTATTGCCGTTGTTCGACCTGCCAGTCTCCAGTTTCTCCAAAGAGCTCGGTTCAGAAGGACATTATTAAGAATTATTCAGAAGAATAGCTCGATTCAGAAGGACATTATTAAGAATTATTCAAAGATGTTGGGGAAAATATTATCAATAAGAGCCTATTTTAGAATGACCCTCAAAGAGTTGTAAGAAGGGCAGTAAATTCTTTGAATATGAATAAGATTTTCCTCTTTTAAATAAAAAGGTTTTCCGCATTTCTTGTTATTTATTGGGTGAAAAAAATCGTATTTAATATTCTTGCGAGATGCGCTTGGTCGGGATACACCAAAAGGTGAAATTATGAGGGAAAAGCGAGAACCCCATGTGGCATACCAATCATGGCTTCATTACCAAATCCCCGAGGCAGAGCGTCACAACCCAATGCCTTACAACTTTGGGTAACTTAAGTGGACGGGCCTTTGTGGCGTTTGTATCCTCCGGTATGCCGATAACGGGGAGGGAAAATATCCATGTAGTTATGTCTATCCTATTGTTTATCCTCGGGTATGCCAATAACGAAGAGGGGAAATACCATCATAGTTCTGGCTATCCCACTATGTATCCTTTCCTTGAGTATGCCGATAATACAAATGGAAAAAAAACCCGTTGTTCTGGCTATCCCATTGTGTATCCTCGAGTATGTCAAAAACGCAGAGAGAAAACACCCCCTTAGTTCTGGCTATCTCATTGTGTATTCTTGGGTATGCCGTTTACAGGGAGGGAAAATATCCTCGTAGTTCTGTGGCTATCCCATTGTGTATCTATGGTATGCCGATAACAGTGAGGGAAAATACCATCGTAGTTCTGGCTATCCCATTGTGTAATCTCGGGTATGCCGATAATGCGGAGGGAAAAAAACCTCGTTGTTCTGGCTATCCCATTGTGTATCCTCGAGTATGTCGATAACGCAGAGAGAAAATACCCATGTAGTTCTGGCTATCCCATTGTGTATTCTCGGGTATACCGTTTACGGGTAGGGAAAATATCCTCGTAGTTCTGTGGCTATCCCATTGTGTATCTATGGTATGCCGATAATAGGGAGGGAAAATACCACCGTAGTTCTGGCTATCCCAATGTGTAATCTCGGGTATGCCGATAACAGGGAGGGAAAATGCCCTCGTAGTTATGGCTATACCATTGTGTAATTTTAGGTATGCCGATAACAGGGAGGGAAAATGCCCATATAGTTCTGGCTATCACATTGTGTACCGCCTAGAAAATATTTCTTCACGGTAAAGTCTTGAAAATAAATTTGATGACTAGGGTATGCTTTTATACCGCCAAGGCCATTAGTGTCATAGTCACTCGGGGTCGGGTTATATCCCACCGAGGCTTCATTTTAATTGATGACACAATGAGGGAACATTCTCTTGTGGCTGACATTGTCTGAAATGGATCGGGGTCGAGTTACTTCCTACCGAGGCTTCATTTTAATTGATGACACAAGGATGAAACATTCACTTGTGGCTGACAATGTTTGAAATGAATCGGAGTCCGATTACGTCCCACCGAGGCTCTGTCGTGCTTGTTTGAATGGCCAAATATTGAAGGCCCATAATTATTAGAAGAACTCAGTCTACTAGATGTTCTTGATAGGAACACGCGTGGAGCTCAGGTATCCAAAGTTGCACATGGCATGATCCTTTAGGGGAATGAATGAATTGAATTATGAAAAAATGACTAAGTAGTGAACAAAGCAATCAGGCCTCGAGGATCTGTCAAATAAGAACTTAGCAAGGAAAAGAAAAACAAACGAAGGCATAAGTCATTCATTAGAATAAACGTTTTTACATGAGGCCCCCTCAAGGTCGCCCTAATAAAAATCATGACAAAAGTGAATAACTATATAGCAGGGGCTTTGGGCTCAGCAACAATGGCATCAGGCCCAGCCGTAACAACAATTGTATCGAGCTCAGCCGTAATAACATGAGGATCAAGCACGGTAATAGATGTAGTGCCGAGGTCTTCTTGAAGAGGAAGAATTATGGATGTTGGCTTAGGATCCTAGACGGGCTCGGGGTTTGCGAACATCAAGCTTAAAGCCTCATTTTGAGATATTTCCTCTTTGCACAGCCTTACAAGTGTGCGTACCATCCCCAAGTCCATGCCGAGATTGAGCATCTCAAATATTCTCACACACACTTCCAATCCTTCAGTCTTGGCTTCTACTTTGGCAGCCTATATTCCACAAGAAACCTCGACAAGTTCAGCGTCTTTCCTGTTCAAATCCTCCATGTATTTCTCCAACTGCGTCTTTTTGTCTTCAAGCTTGTCCTCGGCTGATGTAGCTCGCCATTGGTATCGTTTAATCTCATCATTTTTCCAAATAGCCTCGGCCCTGGTGTCGTCCTTCTCTTTCTTAGTAAAATTAGAGGCTCGGCGGAGGGAAGTAATTTCAGCTTTGTTTTCCTTCCCGGAATGTTTGAGGAAACATACTTTAGCTTTAGTTTCCTCCTACTACTTTAGCAACTCTTGCTCCCTCTTGGACATGTGACTCTGCATCATTTGGGCCTCACCCCCATCTGAAAGAGTGTTTTTCAACGAATCTTTATTTGTGGCCATAAGATAGGCCATCTGCTACACAGAGAAATGGTCAGTGTGGTCACATGAATAAGTATAAAATGCTTCGGGTGAATTCCAATTACCCTAATCGAAGATCAATAGTTCTTGATAATGAGATCCTCGAGTGAGAGACCCTCATACTCTGAAGCCTTTTCTAGGCCCACAACTTCAACCGCACCATTGCAGATCGGAAGAATGTGACCCATTTTTTTCCCTCACATTTTATGGGAAGCTATTAACCCCTAGAAGGGGGCACCGTCCACGGGTTGGGGAGGGACTGCTAGAGCTTTACCCTTTTGGGTTGTGATTTTTCTCCTTTGCACCATCCCTACGAGCTCCTCGGACTCATCATCTCCGACCTGATGGAGACGCTTTTTGGATGGTCGAGGTGGAGCAACTATTGTTTGAACTGGCCGTGAGACGTTTGTTGTCTGCATGGATGACGGGGCATGTGCAGGTTGGACTGGATGGGAATAGATTATTGCAGATTGAAGGGTGCTTGAAGGTCCAGTCGAGGAAGCAGCAGAGTGCATGAGTGTCCGCCTAGCTTCAAGCGGGACAATAGTGGTTATTAGAGGCCGGGTGCCGCTAGAATTTCCTCGGGATGCCCTCAGTAAATCTGTAGCTTGCTAAAAGAGAGTTCTAGAACCAGACATTCCTGCAAAAAAGGGAGAGAACAATCAGAGCATGAAAAAAACGATGACAAAAATAAGAAGAAAAAGTCCAAAAGAACATACACAAAGTTAATATGTCTGTCAGAGCCTACCATCTTGCCTCGACTGGGGTGGCAGGATGTTCGGGATCAAACCTGAGTCAGCCAGGGCGGAAGAGTTAACAAGGTCCCTGTAATGGCCTCGAAATTTCATCATTTTCTTTAACCGAGCTCGAGTCTCATGGTGGACCTTGGGAAGATCCCCTCAACAAGCTGCATAGGTTTCAAAAGTTAAAAATTTGTTCAAGTCAGTAATGGAAATTCAGGGGTCGGGTCATTACCTCCGTCAAAGAAGATATTGGGGACAATGATAAGCTCGCCCTTATATATCTGTTGTTGTCCCTAGGGTCCCACGACAAAGAACCATTTATCTTTGAAATTTTTGTTGGTGGTCGGAAGATTAGTTATGATGTGGGGAATTCCGGCATGAGCAGAGAGGTAATACCAACTCTTGTATTCTTTTGGGTTGGCGTTCAACCGGTATAGCCTTTTCAATTCGAAGAAGGATGGCTCTCCCAGCCCGGCTCGGTTCCAGATGACATATAAGCCGGCCAAAATCCTCCAAATATTTAGATTCAATTGGCATGGAGCTATATGTATGGAGGATAACATCTTCGTAAAATATCCCCGAATAGCCAGCCGAAGTCTCATGTCAAAGAAAGACGCGCACAATGCCACAACATCATTTCTGGGTCGGCTCGCTTGGCTCCATTCCCCCGGGATGGTCAGAACGATATCTTATGGAACACCAAACCTTTCTCTCAACTGCATTAGCTCGATTTTGGTAATTGCAGAAGCCTAATCCATGTTGAGGTTTGCAAAGTCAAGCTTGGGGTGACTTATATCGGGTTGAGTTATCCCTTTGTGATAGAATTGATCGCACTCCTCTGAAATGATCGAGGTATTGTCATAATCGTTAGGACTCTCAGATCCTGACCCGTGAATGGTCATATGTGGGGGTGGGACAGTAGGCTGGATCTCGAGAGGAGTAAGGGAAGAAGACTCGGAATCCGACATCCCTATCAAACATGACTCGGGGTGGGAGGATTAGTTCATGGTCTCAATTAGTCGCGCAATCTAAATCCAAAATTTTTCATCATCCCTACTAAGGTAACTATCCTTATGAAGCTTTGCATGCCCTAACAATGGCAGAATAATCGATTTTAGAACACAAACAGACAAACCACATTCAGAAAATCCAGAGTGAAAAGTGCACGTCACCCATTTGAGACTTAGTCTAGGTCCATTTTTTAATAATACACCCTTATTCCATACAAATCTAAATTTAACATATTCCTTAAATTCTGAACATGTGATCTCTTATTTTCATTAAAAGAATTGGGGAGAAAGTCATATAGGTCTCTAATTTTTTTCATGATGTCTTGTCAAGTCTTTGATTTTTTTCATAATACCTCATCAAGTTACTGTCATTAAAAACTAATATAATATATCAATTTATTTTGCTATTTTGCTATTTTTACTTTTTATTTATAAATAAAAAAATGTGACATCAACAATTATGGGCATACACAATAAATTAAAAGATTTTTCTCTCTTTCGTTTTTTCCCTTTTAATTTCTCTCCTCTGTAATTTTTCTCTCCAACATGCTAATGGCTCAATCAGTTGGTCTCAAGATTTCAGCCCATTAAAACCTCTAATTTTTTCTAATATATTTTTTTCATTTCAAAATTCTTACATTTATTTTTTTTATAAAAAAATGTTACTTTTTTTTATGGGGTTGGAACACAAGTGTTGGCTGCTGAACACAAACCCAAAATTGGGGAAAAAAATCACGAGAATGTTTGTATTGAAATAATCTAAAAGCTTAAAACTTGATAAATTGACAATTTCTTCTTTTTTTAATAAAAAATAATTATTATGAAAATTAATCGAAATTATCTTGTAAAAATTTATATTTAAGTTTTTTTTTTTTTAATTAATAAAGTTAATAGAGATGTAAATTCAATTTTCTATTTTCCTTTCCAAAAATAAAGACACCTCAAAAGATGGAACACTTTCACTCGGCTTCTTAAATTGATTATTGTAGGCTCCTGTAGGTTTCAGATAAAAAAATATATAATTATATATATTAATCTAAAAAGCGAGGCTCAGTTGAACACTTGGCAATTCCAATAAGATGGCAAAAAAACAGACACAGGGCTCTACGAGATTCTAGGCCTAGCCAGCCACGATGACCAACATTGTAGAAAATCTCTCTTCAGATAAGGGAATTATGAAAGGGAATTCTAATTTTTTTTTCATTCATGATATAATAAAACTAAAAGTGAAACTTTAATTATTATTTTCATTATATATAGCCGAAACATGAGTCCTGTTGATTTTATGATTACAATATATTATACAGAGCATGTGCCATTGCTGGCTGATTGCACAACATAATTACTTCACCCCCTAGGGGGTGACAATTTGGATCAGGATTCGTTTATTCGTTCGATTCGATTCACTTTAAAGTGAATACGGGTTTGAAAAAATGGATTCGTTTAATAAATGGGTCAATTCGATTCGATTCGTTTATTAAACGAATCGAATACGAATTTAAGCTCATTGATTCGTTTATTCATTTATGATTCGTTTTATTATTTTTATTTACTAGTTCTTGTTAATTTTCAATTAAGATTCGAAAAATTATAGTTAATTATCATAAAAAAAGTAATATTTTCGATATTTGGTGAATTTTTTTAGTAAATATATTAATTACATATTTCATATGTATATATTTATGAAGAATTAATGTAAATCAAGTGTGGTAAATTATTTTATTAAATAATATCATTGCCTAAACGAATAAACGAATATTCGTATTCGATTCTTTTATTAAACGAATCGAATACGAATCCTGATATTAGGATTCGATACAAATTTAATTCGTTGATTCGTTTTGCCCCCTTTTATTAACAAAAAAAAAAAAAAGCCAGAGCGAAAAGTGCACGTCAGAACCAGCTTTTATGCAGCAGCAATAGTGTGAAGGACAACTGTACAAAAGTTAGCCCAGGCCCAGGCCCAAACCCAAAAACAATTCCCCACTCATGTGGGCTTTAGCCCATCTATTGCAGATTCACAACCAAAGCCCAATTCAACCAGACCCAATTCCCAATTGCTAACTAAAATGAATCAGTATCTTTAATTTTATTCTATGCATTATAATTTATGATTTCAACTCATAAATACTTATCATGTATGAAATTAATCAAATAAACATTATAAAATTAAATATATATATATATACACTCAACTAATATTCTTCAATCTTGAATTTTTTTGACCTTTATTATTAATTTATAGATCTTGAGCATATGCTCTTATATTATTTAACGTTTTGTGCTAAAAAAAAAAATATGATGCCATGCTACAATTTGGGATAGCCTTCCAACTTCACAAAGACTTCATTTAATATGTGTTTGAGATAGTATTGTGTTAAGAGAGTATAAACTAATTTATAAGTTATGAAACAAGCGTTATATTATAACTTAACTTGTAAATACTTTAGGATGTTTAGTTAGATATATAGTATAAGTTAGAATATAAGTTGTAAAATTATAAGTAAGGGCATATTAAAAAAATAAATACATACAAATTTATTTAAATGGATAACAAAATTATAAATTCTCCTAAAAAAGCTTCAATTATGATCCGTTTATTTGAATATATATTTTACATATAACTCTCAAAAGCAAAAAAAAAAAAAAAAATTAATAATAATAATAAAATTAGTCCAAAAATAAATCATAAATAAATTTAATATATATATATATATTATTTAATAAACATTCTTTAATACTGTTTCGGATTTGCGAAGTTTCAAATAATAAAAAAAATAAGTTCGGTGTGAACTTCAGAGAATGTGGATTCTTCGAAGAATGTGGCAATTTTTACAAAATTCAAACGTTTTGACTCATTTTGACAAACGATAAATTTTTTTTTACTAGTTTTGTTAAATTCCCGAGTAATACTGTAGCATAGCTGATATAATAATATATGTCTAAGAATAATGAATAATAAATTAATCCACTTTTTGAAATGAATAAGATATAGTAATGGGTTGTGTTTGGTGAAAATTGGACTAGAAATAAAAATACACTACAAATTAAATATTAACTTACTTATTAGAAAATTTAATAATTTAATCTTAGTCATAATATTAACATTTTTTATTGAGTTTTTAGCAAACAATTTTTATTAAAATATCAATTAATATTAATATTTTTTTTGTTTGGTTGTAGTAATAAGTTGGTAAATATTGTTATAATTAGTTATTTTTGTAAGTTAGTGTATAAGTTAGTGATAATTATATTGCAAAAAATATTTCAATATTTTTAGTTTTAGTTATATTTGTAGGACACAGAACTTGACGACGCTGTTCTAGGCTCGCGGCCTAGTTGGGAGTACGAAATAACATGGAGTCGCCACCCGGTGTGAACCGGGACAAAGATTTAAGGCCGCACTCATCCCTCGCAAGGGAAGACCTCAAACCGTTGGGTTCGGAATGGTCACTTACTTATGTCACTTGTGATGATATGATTTGTGTAATAAACTAACTGAATCTATTCAACATTCATGCTCAAGGGTAATCTACGCCTAAGTCCGCATGCATAATAATAACAATGAGAACCTATATCTAAGTTCGCATACTTCAAAGTAAGTTGTCATAACGGCCAACACGCAATAACATACAATCATCACACAAACATGCTCAATTATCTAATGCGGAAGATAAATAAGAATCTAAGCATAAATATAAATTAAATCTGTAATGTGAAAACAACTTAATCATGCATAAAGAAATAACTGTCTATCGACTAAATCATGCTTAAGATAAATAACATGCTAACAACTTAATCATGCTTTAATAACAAATAAATAACCTACGTACTACAACATGCTCAAACACAAGTTTGGATGAGACGAGATATGTGTATCTTAAGTGGTACGTGGCGTTGTATCCCGAGTGCAGACCGCAATACCGTCCATTCGGAATCGGCTACGAAATTTACGTCCGGGTTTCCATCCTATATACCACAAAAGGGAACACATATTCCGCTCATCCAACAACAATTTTTATAGGCAAGGGGATGAGTTTTACCTTGTTGGGGAAGGAATAAGATTTGTGTGTTTTAAATGGGATATCTTTTAATTTAGTATGTGATAAGGAAATCTTTTAATTTGGGGAAGTGATTTATGTATTTTAGGAAAGAGATTTCATTTAATTTAGGAAGGTGATTTAATTTGTGTCATGTGTTTTAATTTAATTTTAATTTGTTTTAATTTTAATTTGTGACATGTATTTTAAATGTTTTAATTATTTAATTTGTGAGATGTGTTTTAAATATTTTAATTATTTATTTGTGAGATGTGTTTTAAATATTTTAATTATTTTTGGATGTGATTTAATGAGTTTGGTGTGTTTTAAAACAGAGGTCCAACAAGCGAACCCGAAGCGAAACAAGCGAGTTAAATCTGACAAAATACTAATTCCCAACTTTACCCTTCCAACGTTCGTTTCCCGCGGCTTTCAAAACTAAAGAGGTAGTGTCTCCATACGAGAATCATCATCGGGCTAATATGTAAAAATACAATGCCTACAGTCGCCCCCACTTTGATGGGACTTGTGCAGTGTGTGGCAATGACAATCCTATCAAAGTACGTGCAATGTATTTTTACTTACCTGGCTCGCCACCTGTCACATGGTGTGCCTGCTGCTTTGAACTGAGTTGATATGGTGGCGAGGTGCCTCGACCTCTGGGCTTTGTTCCCGAACCACCGAATGTGAACTGTGATGATGATGCAGTGGGCCCTCGACCTTGGGACGCATCCCGGAACTGCAACTGATGTGTGGGCCCTCGACCCTGGGACACATCCTAAAAGTGACGATGAATGAATTCTTGGCTTGCCAGCTGCCACCTGACTTGCCTGCTGTTTTGAACTGAATTGATATGATGGCGAGGTGCCTCGACCTATGGGCTTTGTTCCCGAACCACCGAATGTGAACCGTGATGATGATGGAGTGGGCCCTCGACCCTGGGACACATCCTGGAACTGCAACCGACAACGGGGGTACCTCGACCCTGGGCACCTCGACCCAACACCGCTGACAATAGGGGCCTCGCCCTCGAACTGATGATGTAGTAGACACCTCGACCCGGAACTACAACCGACAACGGGGGCACCTCGACCCAACACCGCTGACAATAGGGACCTCGCCCTAAAACTGATGATGTAGTGGGCACCTCGACCCGGAACTACAACCGACAATGAGCGCACCTCGACCCAACACCGCTGACAATAGGGACATCGCCCTCGAACTGATGATGTAGTGGGCACCTCGACCCTGAGACACATCCCGGAACTACAACCGACAACAGGGGGCACCTCGACCCTGGGCACCTCGACCCAACACCGCTGACAATAGGGACCTCACCCTCGAACTGATGATGTAGTGGGCACCTCGACCCTGAGACCCATCCCGGAACTACAACCGACAACGGGGGTACCTCGACCCTGGGCACCTCGACCCAACACCGCTGAAAAAGTGTGGGCCTCAACCCTGGGACGCATCCCGAAACTTCAACTGATGATGCAGTGGGCCCTCGACCCTAGACTGACATTGACGTGGGCCTCGCCCCAAACTGATATGGGCCTCACCCCACACCGATACTAATGTGGGCCTCGCCCCAAACTGATACTGACGTGGGCCTCAACCCCAAACTGATACTGATGTGGGCCTCGCCCCAGATTGATACTGATGTGGGCCTCGCCCCAAACTGATATGGGCCTCGCCCCAAACTGATACTAATGTGGGCCTCGCCCCAAACTGATACTGACGTGGTCCTCGCTCCAAACTGATGTGGGCCTCGCCCCAAACTGATACTGATATGGGCCTCGCCCCAAACTGATGCTGATGTGGGCCTCGACCCTGGGATTCATTCCAAATTCTGACGACGTGGGCCTCGGCCCTGTGATTCATTCCAAATTCTGACGACGTGGGCCTCGGCCCTTGGATTCATTCCCTGGATTCATTCAAAATTCTTACGATGTGGGCCTCGGCCTTGGGATTCATTCCCACACTCTGACGATGTGGGCCTCGCCCCCAGAATGCCATACCCGGTAGAAACTGATCTGATGTTATGTGGGTCTTCCCCCCAGAATGCCATACCTGGCAGAAACTTATCTGATGCTATGTGGGCCTCGCCCCCAGAATGCTATATCTGGCAGAATTGATCTGATGTCTCCATACTCGGAGTGTCGTACCTGGCAGAACTGATCTGATGTTTCCATACCCGGAGTGTCATACCTAGCAGAACTGATTTGATATCTTCATACCCGGAGTGTCGTACCTGGCAGAGCTGATATGATATCTCCATACACGAAGTGCCGTACCTGGCATAACTGATCTGATATCTCCATACCCGGAGTGTCGTACCTGGCAGAGCTGATCTGATATCTCCATACCCGAAGTGCCGTACCAAACAGAACTAATCTGATGTCTCCATACCTGGAGTACTACTGTAATATCTCCATTCCCGGAGTACCGTACCTGGTAAAACTGATCTGATATCTCTATATCCAGAGTGCCGTACCTGGCGGAACTGATACTGAACCAATGTGGGCCTCGCCCCCAGAATGCCATACCCGGCAGAACTAATACTGAACCAATGTGGGCCTCGCCCCCAGTATGTCATACCCGGCAAGCCTGTTATTGATGCTGATGATAATGTGGGCCTCGCCCCCAGAGTGTCATACCCGGCAAAAGTGATGCTGATAATAATGTAAGCATTGCCCTATGATTCATTTCTGGATTCATTCCAAAACTCTGACAGCGTGGGCCTTGGCCCTATGATTCATTTCTCGGATTCTTTCCAAATTTTGACGACGTGGGCCTCGGCCCTCGGATTCGTTCCCTAAGTTCATTCCAAAACTCTGCTGATGTGGGCCTCGACCCCGAGACTCATCTCCAAACTGAAACTGATATGGGCCTCAACCTTGGGATTCATCCCCAAAACCGAAACTGATATGGGCTTCAACCCTGGGACTCATCCCCAAAACTACTACTCATATGTTGTTGATTCTGGTTGGCTTGTCTTTACCGCTTTCTTTTTTTTCTTCTTTGAAACCTGTGAGTACAAAACAAAACAAACACAAAAAAAAAAAAGAATGCAAAATATATTACGTGTATGCATGAATGAATTTCCTATTCCGCTGGGTTAGGTCTTCCGCCAATTCTCCAGGTGATTGCTCAATCTTCTCTCTGGTTTCATGACTCAATATCTTGTTATGTCCCTGATTCGCGATGTGGGAGACTGGTCGCCCCCAGTCTTGGTTTACCTTTCTGCTCCCCACTGTTTGCACTTTGGTCAAGATGAACCATATGGTGGGGCCTTTTATATCATCATACTATATCTCATGCTACGAAATAGTCTCAATAGTTATACATATCATTGTCCTCAAAGAATTCCTAGTAATGAAACCAGAGAACCTTCAAAACACCCAATGTAACTCAAATCCAAGTCTTTGGATAAATGATCTAAGCCAGACTCAAAGTGTGTGTGTGCAAAGGTTCTTTTACAGCTTGATTCCTAAATAGGCCAACTCAATGATTTCGTTTCAAAAATTGGGATCGATGGGTCAAACCAACCTAGATGTCTCGATTATGCCTGCAATTGCTTTTCTGTGCTTAATGTGGTATGGTTTTCTTTTCTTTTTTGTCTCTCTCTTTTTCTTTTCATTTTGAACTTCTTTTTTCTTTCTTTTCTTTTCTTTTTTTTTTCTTTTCTTTTTTTTTTTCAACACACCTACCCTTTAAGGTAGTATTTCTCCTCATGGTGGTCCTAATACTCGCCCATGGGTAGCTTCACGCTTATCGGTTATAGGTGGTTCAATTCTTTTCTTTAGAGACATTTCTTTTATTTTCAACCATACCACACATCATAACATAAGCAAATCAGGATAGGCATTTAGGCGAACGGTCATTCACCGACCTACAATTTCTTCAACTAGTCACTTTGCTAACTACTCAGGTTTTCACTGTTAAGAACCATAATCAAGTGCTTACAAGTCTAACATAGATCAATTACTCAAATTATCAGATAAAAGCACGTCAAAGGTTTATTGTTTCTAAGGTTTCACCCTAAGGTAATCAGTTTCATCATCGGATTTATGTCTAACTATCAAGGACTAAAAACAAACAATTTTTTTCTTTTTTTTTTTGGGGCCCACCATGGTCTTTCTATCATTGCCGTAAGGTTTTGTGTTTCTCGATTTCCTTTTTCCCGATGTCCATGTTTGCTAAACTCTTCTTCGACAAGTCTTATTTTTCCTAACCCAACGGATATCTATGATGGCTTTTAAGACACGAGGTTAACATGATGCATGTATGCATGAGATGTATGAGATGCGTGTGATGCATGGAATATATAAGTTGGCCCATTATCATTTTAGAAACTTTTGGCCCGATTGCCATAAAGCACAGACTCGTCCCAGTTTAAATGACCCAACAAGCCCATACCTCATGACAACAAGTCCAACTGAATCCAAATGACAATGGTCCAAAATATAAAGAAATAGTCTCTATTGATTCTACAACTATAGTTCATACGCGGGTTTACAGGGGTATAGACAAAAGCTCCTATCGACGAAGGATTGCCCACAACTAGGTCTCCCCACTCAAGGGTCCGAGCGACCAAGTGAGCGCACCTTTTTTATACCTAAAGGTACGTGCCAACGAGTTATGGTGTGTGACTGACTGTCAAATGGATTTCCCGTTGTAGAATCCCCAGAGGGAGGGTGGAGCGAGGCTCTCTTAAGTAGGGGTGGGCAAAAAACCGACCGAACCGAACCAAACCGCAAACCGAACCAAACCGGACCGAATTTATGGTTTTTTTTCTAACGGTTCGGTTTGCTGTTCGGATTGGCCCACCCCAAACGGTTTACGGTTCGCTTCAGCCTTCAGGAGCTAATCCGAACCGCACCTGTTAAACCGAACCGAACCATTATAATTAAAAAAATTATATATTTTTATAAAAAAATTTGTATTTTTCTTTTAATTTTATTCTATGTTTTCTTTTTATTAGTATATTAATACTTTTATTCTTAATTTTTTTGTTAATACTTTTATTTTTAAATTTATTTGTTAATACTTTTATTCTTAATTTTTTGTTTTATGGTAGCATCATTATTCTTGAAAGTAAGATGTTGAATTTATCTATTAATTAGAACGATGATAGCATCATTATTCAAGGTAATTTTTAAAAAATACAAGAATTAATTGTGCCTTATTTTTCAATCCTTAATGGAGTGCATGTGTTCCCTGGAGTCACAGCTTACACCTTAACACTTCATACTATTTTTTGGATATACTAGTTTTTTTTTTTTTTTTTGTCTTCACTTATGTGGATGAAAATTTGTTTTAAATATAATAATCCGTAAACCGAACCGAACCAATCCGTAAACCGCTGGTTTAAAAAAATTTCAATCTGAACCAAACCGTTATTTAATGGTTTGGTTTGAGAGGTAAAAAATCCGAACCGTAAAATATGGTTGGTTCGATTTTTAGCAAAAACCGAACCGCGCCCCCCCCTACTCTTAAGTACCCAAGCCCCTTAAGCTCTTATCGCTTGGTGTCAGGAATAAACAACGAGTCCTCCAGATTAGTCCATCACAACGAGCTACGGATAATGATTATATAGGTGCCTCCACAGCTTTTCCCCGAAGGGTAGTGAATGAAGGAAAACACCAAATCATCACCTAGCTTTAACAGTGCCTTTGGTTAAAACCCCATCAGCCCACAATAGAAACGGTCAACTAAAGCACAAATCATACACATCACAAGACATGACTTCGAGGCCAATTCTCTAGATCCCCAGTGGAGTCGCCAGACTGTAGGACACAGAACTTGACGACGATGTTCTAGGCTCGCGGCCTAGTTGGGAGTACGAAATAACATGGAGTCGCCATCCGGTGTGAACTGGGACAAAGATTTAAGGCCGCACTCACCCCTCGCAAGGGAAGACCTCAAACCGTTGGGTTCAGAATGGTCCCTTACTTATGTCACTTGTGATGATATGATTTGTGCAATAAACTAACTGAATCTATTCAACATTCATGCTCAATGGTAATCTACGCCTAAGTCCGCATGCATAATAATAACAATGAGAACCTATATCTAAGTTCGCATACTTCAAAGTAAGTTGTCATAACGACCAACACGTAATAACATACAATCATCACACAAACATGCTCAATTATCTAATGCGGAAGATAAATAAGAATCTAAGCATAAATATAAATTAAATCTGTAATGTGAAAACAACTTAATCATGCATAAAGAAATAACTTTCTATCGACTAAATCATGCTTAAGATAAATAACATGCTAACAACCTAATCATGCTTTAATAACAAATAAATAACCTACGTACTACAACATGCTCAAACACAAGTTTGGAGGGTTTTGCTAGGTGCGACAATTGAAGCAGTTTGAGAGTTGGCCGGGGGTTATTTTCTTTTGTTCGTGATTTTTGTGAGAATCAGCCAGCCAGGGTTTGAATGTGTGGAGAGAGGTTATTTTTATAGGCAATGAGATGAGTTTTACCTTGTTGGGGAAGGCATATGATTTGTGTGTTTTAAAGGGGATATCTTTTAATTTAGTATGTGATAAGGAAATCTTTTAATTTTGGGAAGTGATTTATGTATTTTAGGAAAGGGATTTAATTTAATTTAGGAATGTGATTTAATTTGTGTCATGTGTATTAATTTAATTTTAATTTGTTTTAATTTAATTTGTGACATGTATTTTAAATGTTTTAATTATTTAATTTGTGAGATGTGTTTTAAATATTTTAATTATTTAATTTGTGAGATGTGTTTTAAATATTTTAATTATTTTTGGATGTGATTTAATGGGTTTGGTGTGTTTTAAAACAGAGGTCCAACAAGCGAACCCGAAGCGAAACAAGCGAGTTAAATCTGACAGAATACTAATTCCCAACTTTACCCTTCCAACGTCCGTTTCCCGCGGCTTTCACAACTAAAGAGGTAGTGTCTCTATACGAGACTCATCATCGGGCTAATTTGCAAAAATGCAATGCCTACAATATTTTTTTAATAAATGAAATAATAAAAATATAATTTGATGTTACATTTTTATAATCTATTCGGAAGTAATCTCATTTTTAGGAATGATGAAAAATTCAGAGTCAGGCCCAATATAAGCCCAATTATAAATCTTAAAAAATAAATTTTCATTGAATATATTCACACACTCACAAAATGATTCTTTACTTTCAAGTATAAGACTGTCGAAGTAATAAAATAACCCAGTAAGTCCGGGGTCGATCCATAGGAATAAAAAAACTAAATTATTTGAAGTGATTGATAATTTTTAAATTGGACTGCAACAATAAAATAAAATGCTTGGGGTTAGGGGATCCACTTTTAATATTTCAAATTTAGAAATCTTACTTTTTATTATATATAAACTGTCATTATTACTTAGTTAATTTATTTCAGGAATTAATTATACCAAAACATATAAAACAAGTCGTAAAGACGGTGATAACATTTATCTAAAACAAGTCTAGTTAAGTACTCAATTATGCCGAATAAATAAAACCAGCAATATAGGCGGCAAAAAAAATTATCAATAATTAATCCAGATTTAAATTAAATATTAGTCTTTATATTACAATTCATATATTATAATATAAGTAAGATTGATCTATATTCTCATATTAAAAGCTTCACATTTTACTCATGTAGGATGAAATTAGCTACTCATGTTTTGAATAAAAACACATATAATTTTATTACTGAAAGAAAAATTACAAGAAAACTTAAAAAAAAAAAATAAAACACACAAGAGTTATAACTCCACAAATTTTCAGATAAAACTATGGAATCTGAGATAATTTTCTAAGGTACTGAGCACCTCTATTTACAGTAGAAGGCTCAGCACCCTCCATGTAAATTTACAAATTACAAATTTATAAATTTGCATGTTCGGTGGATGTCATTTCACACCTTATATATATACTATGTATATATATTATAAGTATATACAGTAGACTCATAGCGGTTAGTGGCCCGTAGGGGAACGAGAATTTTGATTTACTTAAGAAGTATAAGTCTAGGTTAAATTTGGTCCAGTGATATTGGATTTGAGAAATATCAATGAAATGAATTGTTTCAAGACACCCCTAATGGAATTGACTTGAATTGATCTGACCCCATTAGAACGGAACGAAATTCGTTTTATTGATATATGTACCGACCAATTCGACATAGATCCACGATATTTCACATGTGATGAAGAGATTCGGTATATATATATATATATATATATATATATATATATGTTTTGTTTTTGTCTTTAATAATTACATACAATATACTTTTTCGATTTTTCATCAATTCGGCCTTGAAAACCTCAGAATTAGAAAATCTTGTAAACATTAAAGTTGTAGATATTTAAGTCTTCTTTCATATGGAACTAGAATAACCTCAATCCAATATCGGAGTAAAAAGTTATGGCCAAAATACAAAAATTACGCGAAGTTGGAATTTCTGAAATTGTACACTGTTAGAACGTCTTTTTAAGTTTATGGCCTCCCAAATCCATATGTCATGTCCAATATTCTAGTTATGCATCCAAAATATTATTTCACCGATATAAGAAATAAAAATCATAATAAAAATATGTAAATATAAATTTAATTATTATTTCACAAATATGATAAAATAAGGGGATTAATGAAATTTTAAGTGTAAAATAATTAATTTCTCTTTATTAGATATACACTTTTTAGTGTTCATCACATATAATTATTTTTAAAGTCAAATTCAAATATCACTAAAAATATTTATTTTTGCGTACCACTGAGAGATGGTCATTTCGTTATGAATGTATCCATAATGCATGTTTATTATACTTGTTATTGTGTATGAATATTTATGTGTTTCTGTACTACACACTACATTCGTCCAAACTCCTAGTAAGTCCAGTTGGACCGGCCGGACATGAAGACTGAATGTTATATCTGGTCAGGCCTCTCCGAGGCTAGACCCACCTAATACTCTTTAACCTATTTTAGCTTGTTTAATTACTGTTGTAATATTTTATTTCCGCATATAAACTTTATTTATTTATTTACCGATTTTCATGTTTGTGCTATGATGTGTATCTTATAAATTATATTACATGTGACTGCTTTATAAGATATGAGGATACCACATTTGAGCGTAAATATTATACTTACATCAGTAAGAGATTATTTCGAACCCAAACGGGGTTAAGGTCAGATCTTGCGATGAGTATAGTGCGGTCTCAAATCATTCTCGGTGTCTCATACTGGGTGGCGACTTCATTATTCTCTGGTTAGTCCCCCTGCGGGACTATCCGTACTCTCTACGACATGCAAGTCCAATAATTTAATCGTCACCGACGTCATAGGCATAACGATAAACCCTGCTGCTGATGAGTGGTATTTATATCACTATTTCCCACTCATTAAACTTAATATTTTGTATAGTTTCTTGAGTTTTGTGAATGTTTTGATGTGTTTTATTGTTATTTTGCAGATAAATAAAGTTGGACAGCACTGGAGGCAATTTGGGGCAAAACCGGACAAAAAATGCGTCAACATGGATATTTTAGTCTTTTGCGCGTCGCGACGCTGGAACACTGCGCGCCGCGACGCCCAAGCGTGAGCCGAATCTGCTAACGTGCGCCAGGTCAACGGTCAACCATTTGAAGATTTGACTTTGCTAAAATGCGCCGTGCCACGTGTCACCATCACACCGATATGCTAACATGCGCCGTGCCACATGTCATCATCATATGCTGCCGACACTCAGACTTGACACGTGTCGCCTCGTCATCAGCCACATCATCGGTCAACAAGTCAACCTTGCCACGTGTCATGCCACATCATCGTCCACGTCAGCAGGTCAACCGAGTCACTTGCCACGACAGCCTCAGCCAATCACAACTTGACACGTGTCGCCACGTGTCCGCAATCCTATTGTGCCGACAAGTGAACAGTCAGCCGCACGCCACGTCATCGCCACGTCGTCGCCAGCGTCAGCATGACGTCATCATAATAATTGAGAATTAGCCGCTTGACCGTCACGTGTGTGTGAACAGTCAGCCGCCTTGCTACGTGTGCTCGCCTTCTCATCGTGCCACGTCGCACAAATCCAGCGTCGCGACGCTGAGGTGAAGGCGTCGTGCAGATCGCGAGCACAGGGAAGTGAAAATTTTTCCTATAAATAGAGCGCGAAATTTCAGTTTTCAGGACACCATTCCCTCTCTCTTATTTGATGTAATAGGAATTCTTCTCTCTCTAATTTCGTTTTTTAATTTTTAGTTTTTACTTTGTAATAATTTTAATTACTTTTTGTAATAATAGTAATCTACTTTCTTATTTTACAGTTTTTACTATTCACTATGCGGAGGTAACTTCACTATGCTAGGGTGAAAGGTAATTATTTTACTATTGCTATTTAGATTAATCTCCCTAAAAATAATATATTTACTATTTAAAATTCTGATTAATAAAGGAAACCGCTATATTGGTCGGTTGGCAATTCAATTTAATCTGGTTTAAACCTGACTAATCAAGGAACCGCTATATTGGTCGGTTGGTAAATTTATTTTGGTACCGCCCTTTATGGCTGGATTATGGACAAATATTACCACCTATATGGCTGGTTGGACTTAATTTGACTTAATCAGGATACCGCCAGATTGGTCGGTTGGTCAAATATTCACAATTTATATATATTATTTTATGGGAGATATCTAAATTAGTATAGTAAAAGTAATTCCTTTTGCCTTAGCATTTTATTTCATTTGTAATTATTTTCAGCATTTTACTTATCGCAATTACTTTTCAGCATTTTCATTTTATGTCTTTTAAGTTTTTACAAGCCCTAGCTATGTGTCATAACTAAGTTAGTAATCTAGGGTTGTGATGAAATCCAATATCACCGGTTTATAAGGGTTAAATTATAATTTGGGTAATATAAAGATTTATTTATTGAGTCTTAATCTTAATGCTTTTTATTAACTGGCTACTAATAAAATTGATAAGGTAAACTTAAAATGAACTAGACATAGGGATTTTAGGTTTAAGACCTCAGACTCAATAACCCCACGATCTTCCTTGAGGATAGATAACCCTTTAATAGATTTCCTTACAGGATAGGAATATACCTGTTGGGCGGGGGTAGCCATAATTGGAACTTAATATTAATGAATCCAGTTAATTTGATTGACATAGACATATGGTTTAATTAGGTTAAATTGGATATTTGTAATTGACCATCGGAAGAGGCTTTTACATAATTTAGTGTTCCAGGTTAATAAATCATATTTTACCCAATTATAAGATAACAACTTCATCTTTAATAATATTGGAATAAATCACAACCCTAGATAGTTTTAATATTGAATTTTCTCAAAATATCTTTTCAACCAATTTTAGTTACTTGCTTTTAAATTTAGAATCGTCGCTATTTCAAATCAATCAAACAACCTGTCAGATATTAGTAATCATTTGACCTCATAAAAATTAATAGAAAGATTTTAAGTCCTCGTGGGATCGATACTTTTATACTACTTGAACGATACGTACGCTTTGCGTTATACGTGTGTGTTTACGCTGGTCAAGTTTTTGGGCGCCGTTGCCGGGGACTTAGTTATCTTTTACTATTAGTTTAGGGGTTAGATACCTTTACTTGTATCTAATTTCTTTTTACTTATTATTTTTGTTTTCTTGTGTTACAGGTTCTC
>SKCR01038530.1:0-61861 GCA_019454045.1 Zanthoxylum bungeanum | reverse complement strand
GAATAAACCATAAAACAAAAAATTTAAGAATAAAATTATTAACAAATAAATTAAAGAATAAAAGTATTAACAAAAAATTATATTAACAAAAAAATTAAGAATAAAAGTATTAACATACTAATAAAAAGAAAACATAATGTAAAACTAAAAGAAAAATGCAAATCTTTTTATAAAAATATAACGGTTCGGTTCGGTTTAACAGGTGCGGTTCGGTTTAGCATATGAACTGAACCGTAAACCGTTTGGGGTGGGCCAATCCGAACCGCAAACCGAACCGTTAGAAAAAAACCGTAAATTCGGTCCGGTTTGGTTTGGTTCGGTTTGCGGTTTGGTTCGGTTCGGTCGGTTTTTTTGCCCACCCTTAGGTGTTATGACAGCGAGTAAAACAAAAGACTTTGAGGCGAGAAAAATATTATTTTAAAGATATTAATTGTCTTCATTATTTTGGTGTATGGTTAAGATAATATATTTTTAGGATATAAAAAAATTTAAAATTCTAAGAACAATAATTTTTTGTAAAATTCTCTGTAAAATTTCTGAAATATGTTTTTATAAAGAAATGAGGGAATTGAGAGATGGATATCCATATGAATATAAAATACACATACATATAAGCATAGAATCTTGACAGTTGTAGATGAAACTGCATATTTTCAGACCAAAAATTATGTCTGAAATTTAAAATTCAAGTGAATACAAATTTTTAGTTTCCTCCATTAGAGATGACAATTTCGCCCACAAACCCGCAAATCCACAAAAACCCGCCCATAATAGGTAGGTTTTGGTAAATATTTAAGCGGGTTTAGTAAATTAAAACAAAAACCGCTGCGGAGCGGGTTTGGTACGAGTTTGGTATTTAAACAAAACCCACGGATACCCGCAGCTGGTATCTGCTACTCGCAAACTTAAACTTTTTGTTTTATATTTCTTAGGGTAAAAAGAATCCACTCATATAAAAGGACACATATTCTATAGTTAACTTATCATTTTTTTGAATTACTTCTGCTATTGTATTGGTTTAATCTATGGTTTTGTAGTTAATTTTTTGTCAACTTTATCATTTTTTTTTTGAATTGTTTTTGGTATAGTATTTTGTTTAATATGTGCAACTTCATATTAACTTAAAACTAAACTCTAGTGACATGTGAAAAAAATTATACATGATTTAATTTAATATTCTATTTAATTTGATTTTCATATTATAAAAGAAGAATATTCTGTTGACGGCGGATTTTGGTCTCAGGGTAATATTGGAATATCACGTCCGAGATAATCCTCCTTCAATAGTGAATTTGTTTGGTTATGGGGGACCAAAAGCAAACTTAGCAAAAGACAGATAAATACACCAACCAACAAGGAGATTTAACGTGGTTCGGCGGATCTTGGTCCGACCTACGTCCACGGGCACAAACA
Organism: Zanthoxylum bungeanum; assembly: GCA_019454045.1. Classification (NCBI taxonomy): domain Eukaryota; kingdom Viridiplantae; phylum Streptophyta; class Magnoliopsida; order Sapindales; family Rutaceae; genus Zanthoxylum; species Zanthoxylum bungeanum. Next base: position 60,448 of record SKCR01038530.1, on the reverse strand, counting down.
GGATGATACTTTTTATTACTGAAATATGCTTCTCGGATCTTTTTTGTGTTTACAAGTCAGAGCTTGATGATTCTGATGCCCACTTTTAACCTTCAACTTGTTCCCCTTATTCTCTCTTTTTTTGTTCTTTTTTCTTCTCCTTCACTCTACCCTCCTATTTATAATGGTGAAGAAATCATATTCCTATTTGTACAAGAATTTTCTAGTTGAAACTATTCCTTTTTCCCATAAGGATTCCTAGTCAAAACTATTCCCTTTTTCCATAAGGATTCCTAGCCAAAAACTACATTTACTTCCTTTATCATACTAGGACATTGACTTACTAGTTTACCCCATGAAAATAGGATAACTTGTCATCTTATCCATAATGATAGGGTGTTATCTTCTGGAGCACGCCTCGCTATATGGTCGGTCTTCATGAGGTCGGTCACAATAGTTTTTTGTACTGAGAGTGCTGCTGTCGACCTGATAATTGCCCGGTCATCCGATCTTATGTGGTCGGGTTACAGATCATAAGTGCTCGGCTCCTGACTCATGTGGTCGGGTCGGCATTAATAATCTTGACTGAGAAGTGAATTACCCTTTTTACCCATGTCGTGCTGCTTAAATAACATAGTGCCTGAAAACACCATCAACATCTGTCCCCTAGTTCTCGGTTCCAACGAGTATGCAAGTTGGTGCCGGGAACTATATAAAGATGGTGTGCTGATCGCCTTGCTGGTGGTCGCTCCAGAAATCACAGAGAAATTGCATTCGCCATCAATTAAGTCTTCTGTTTCTATCTTCATATCCTCGGTTATTTGGAGATGCTGACCCTATTCAGAATGATTCTCCACCTCAAAGCAAATTGCTTACTTGGGTCGTTCCATTTAGGAGATGAAGTTCCTCTTGTTGTCCAAACTAAGAATGACCCCTCCTCTGTAATATCTGTACTAGAGATTTAGAGGTCCTGGCCCCTGACTGATCCAATCTTGATTGTGAGGAGAAAATTTTGCCTCTGAGCTAACGATGATGTGCTCGGTGGCATGTGATCCTGTCTCGAGCTGTGAGAGATGCTCGGACATGGGGGAATGTTACGTCCCCAGTCCAAAGGGCTGACTCGGTGGGACGTACCCCGACCCCGAGCTGAGAAAGACACTTGGACCTGGGGGAATGTTACGTCCCCAGACCAAAAGGACGGACTCGGTGGGACGTAACCCGACCCCGAGCTGAGAGAAACCAAGTGACCTCGGCGGAACGAATCCAGCCTCGAGCCGAATAAACAAGTGGCCTCGGCGGAACGAATCCAGCCCCGAGCTGAATAATCCAAGTGGCCTCGGCGGAACGAATCCAGCCCCGAGCCAGGTAATCCAAGTGGCCTCGGAGGAACGAATCCAGCCCCGAGCCAGGTAATCCTTGGGACTTGCTCAGAAGGGAATTGAATCAACCTTGTGAAGCCCTACCGAATCTGACACGGGCGTCCCCTTGCCAGACCAGCGAAAAATAAAATCAAAACTTTGAAAAATAAGACCAAAAATGTGGGGGTGACTCGGCACTTGTCCCAAAAGAAAACTTTTTACAAATGTAAACAACAGCACGGAAGCCTCAAAACAGCGTCCTGCCCGAGGCCTCCAAAACACAATTCTGAATCTTTCAATTCAGTGTCCCGGCGAACCAGGATTTGGATCAAAAAGAGCGTTTGATTGGTAAGGGCACATCCTCTACACGTAGGTCCACTGGGGAGCCTGTGTGTTTCGTGAGGGCTCCTCCTTACCACGCTGGAGTAGGCACACGCTACAAGGGCTCAACGCATCCCCGTGCTGTGCCTCTCACGGATCCAAGTGATGAATGGATCAAAGAGTGTCCGGGGCGCTAAGGGCATATCCCTCCTTAGGTCCGGTATCACTGGAGCTAGCAATCGTCACGGGGGCCTTGTCACTCCCCGTGCTATGCTTCCCACGGATCCATTACATCGGGTAAATGAGGATCAAAGAGTGCTCGATACATTAAGGGCATATTCCTCCTTATGTTCGGTAACACTGGAGCAAGCAATCGCCACAGGGGTATCATCTCTCCCCGTGCTATGCTTCCCACGGATCCTATGCATCGAGTATGTCCCTGAGGACCCCGAGCTAAAGAGATATTTGGTCCTGGGGGAATGTCATGTCCCCAGTCCGATGAGCATGACCCGATGGGACGTAACCCGACCCCGAGCTGAAAAAGGCACTTGGACCTGGGGGAATGTTACGTCCCCAGTCCGAAGGGCTGACTCGGTGGGACGTAACCCGACCCCGAGCTGAAGAAGGCACCTGGACCTGGGGGAATGTTACGTCCCCGTCCGAAGAGCTGACTCGGTGGGATGTACCCGACCCCGAGCTGAAGAAGGCACTTGGACCTGGGGGAATGTTATGTCCCCAGTCCGAAGGGATGACTCGGTGGGATATAACCCGACCCCGAGCTGAATAACCAAGTAGCTTCGGCGGAACGAATCCAGCCCCGAGCTGAAAGAGCTATTTGGCTCTGGGGGAATGTCCCGTCCCCATACCAATATGCGTGACTCGGTGGGACGTAACCCAACCCCGAGCCGAATAACTGAATGGCCTCGGCGGAACAAAGTCCAGCCCCGAGCCGATCAAGTCTTAGTGCTTTGGTCGTTTCTTTTTGTATTAGGCGCTAAGTTTGTCCCCGGTTTTTTGAGTAAGTCTTTCTATTTATGTTTTACGAAAGTGGATGAGAACCTTTTTGAAAAGAGAAAGTTTTTATTCATGTTTCGGGGACAAACTGCCCTTTTCTCAGTTGATTTGGCGGCCACATGCTCTTTGTCTGGTCGTCATAACTTCGTGGTCAATGTATTTGTTCAGATATCCGTTTCGTGCTAGGTCTTCCACCTGCTCTCGTAGATCTTTACATCCGTCCGTTGCATGTCCTCTGGAGTTGTGGTGTACGCAATAAGCCTTTTGGTTCCTCTTGTCCGGGGGAAAACCTTCGTTGGTCGGGTTCTACTAAGAGGCTTTCCCCTGGATCTCCATGACAATTTGTCCCAGTGGTTTCTTTAGGGGAATGTATGCATCTTCCCCGACCACATGTTTACTTGGGTTGGCGCCCTTCTCTCTTGATTGTCCCGGTGCAGTGGCTTGAATTCTTTGTACTTCGGGAGTGGTCTTCTGGATTCTCTTTCTGTTCGGCGGGGAGCACCCTCCCTTGCGGTTCTTTCTCTGATAGTGTTCCCTTTTCGGGATACTTTCTCTTCGTTCTCCAATAAAACGAATTTTCGGGCCACCTCCAGAGCGGTGGCGTAGTCCGGGGTGTCTTGGATCCTTAGATGGGTCCATAGCCTTCCGACTTTCAAGGCTCCCTTCAAGCTTTCCAGGGCCTCAGGGGATTCATACCCTCCGACTTCGAGTACCATATTATGGTATCTTTCAATAAATATCTTCAGGGGTTCATCGTCTCCTTGCTTCATAAGTCTTAATTCTCCAATCGTCTTTTTGGGGACGCAAGCCCCTTTGAAGTGTCGAATGAACGACTTCTTAAGTTGTGTGAAGTCTCTGATGCTCTCGGAGCCAGGCTTCTGTACCATAGGATGGCGGGTCCACTTAAAGTTAGGGGGAACACTTTGCAGATGGCATCTCCTACTACTCCCTGGACTTCCATCAACAAGACAAAGCTTTCGATGTGTGATTTCGGGTCAGAGTGGCCTTTGTAGGGTGCCATGGTCGGCATGCTGAATCGCTTTGGGAATCTTACCGACCTTATTTTTTCCGCGAGAGGAGATTCATCTTTGCCGTCCTGGACATCCCCTTTGTTTGCACTGGGATGTACTCCCCATTTGATCAGCTCCTCCCGTAACCAAGATTTCATGTTGCTGTCTTTGGTGCTACTCCGTCTCCTGCGGTCTCCTTTCTTTCTGTTATTCCGGGGGTGGTGCTTCTCGTGGCTGGTATCTTCTTGTACTTCTTCGTCGTATTCTTTCTCCTTTCGCCGTGTGTTGCGAAGGCTATCATAGGAGGGGTCTGGTGATGATTTGTCACTCTCTTCCTCCCATGTGTCCTCGGTCCGGAATCTCCCTGAACCACTACGGATCTTACCCTGTAAGGATCCTTCTTCCGGGGTCTGTCGTCCTCACTTATATCGACAATTTTTTCCTTCTGCTATGTCGTTCCTTCGTCGGCTAGTCCCCGCTTCGAATTTTTCATTGTGTGCTCCTTCTATCCTTTCCAACCGGTCTACTATGGTTTTTAGCAGAGTTCGGCTTTCCTCCCTTCTTTCCTAAGGTTTTCCTCAATCCTCTCCATCCAATCTGCGGCCGAGCTCCCTGATGGTTGGTGGCTTCCGTCTTCCGCCATTGTCTTACTACGCGAGCTGCTTTTTGTTGAGTTCCCCACAGACGGCGCCAACTGTTGACGGCGGATTTTGGTCTCAGGGTAATATTGGAATATCACGTCCGAGATAATCCTCCTTCAATAGTGAATTTGTTTGGTTATGGGGGACCAAAAGCAAACTTAGCAAAAGACAGATAAATACACCAACCAACAAGGAGATTTAACGTGGTTCGGCGGATCTTGGTCCGACCTACGTCCACGGGCACAAACAGGATGATACTTTTTATTACTGAAATATGCTTCTCGGATCTTTTTTGTGTTTACAAGTCAGAGCTTGATGATTCTGATGCCCACTTTTAACCTTCAACTTGTTCCCCTATTCTCTCTTTTTTTGTTCTTTTCTTCTCCTTCACTCTACCCTCCTATTATAATGGTGAAGAATCATATTCCTATTTGTACAAGAATTTTCTAGTTGAAACTATTCCTTTTTCCATAAGGATTCCTAGTCAAAACTATTCCCTTTTTCCATAAGGATTCCTAGCCAAAAACTACATTTACTTCCTTTATCATATTAGGACATTGACTTACTAGTTTACCCCATGAAAATAGGATAACTTGTCATCTTATCCATAATGATAGGGTGTTATCTTCTGGAGCACGCCTCGCTATATGGTCGTCTTCATGAGGTCGGTCACAATAGTTTTTTGTACTGAGAGTGCTGCTGTCGACCTGATAATTGCCCGGTCATCCGATCTTATGTGGTCGGGTTACAGATCATAAGTGCTCGGCTCCTGACTCATGTGGTCGGGTCGGCATTAATAATCTTGACTGAGAAGTGAATTACCTTTTTTACCCATGTCGTGCTGCTTAAATAACATAGTGCCTGAAAACACCATCAACATATTCTATCACGGAAAATTTATTTTTATATGATATTTTAAGAACCTGTCAAAAAATCCGCTTATTAATGGACAATAATATACCACTTTTCTTTTTCTCTTCTTCTTTCTTTTTTCTTTTCTTCTTCTTCTTCTTTTTTTTTTTTTTTTAATGGGAGATCGTATCGCGGAATTCCCATATTCTTAAAACAACCAAGTTTCTTAAAAGATTATTGTTCTTAATTTTAACTCTTTTAAGTTTCATTGTATAAAATTGAAATAACATAACAGTTTTTTAGAAGTATATTATTGTTCTTAATTTTAACTCTTTAAGTTTCATTGTATTGAAAATTGAAATAACATAACAGTTTTTTAGAAGTATAGGCATGGTGCAATTAGGACATCCCATCTCGATCGGGTCTTGTCCCGATCCATACTCATTATGATTCAGAAAGAAAAAATCATATTGAATTTTCATTAATTTTTTGAATCAAGATAATTTTGAATCTCGATCTGGATTCATTATTTTTTAACCTAGAATTCAGAATTTATTTTTTAGTATCCTGATCGATATTTTCATTCGGAGCAAATTTTCATCCTGAACAATACAAAATTCCGAATTTTCTACGAACCATGTTTACACAAGTAGCTTCCATGCAATTTCTTGGAAGAGAAATTACCATTTGTCGATCCAAAAATTATTTAATTTTCGTAAAAACTCATAATTTTGGGAAAATATTATATGCGCATCCAAAGTTTTTAAAAATGGTCATTTACCACTCAAAATGTAAGAAGTTTTATCACTTATCCACTCGAAATTTAGCTGATATTCGAAAAAAAATCCAATTTTTGGGTGATAAATATTCTTTTTTTAATAACTTTGAGTGTACATATGTCATTTTCGTACAACTGAATATTTTTTCAAATATCAGATAATTTTTAGATGGATAGATGATAATTTCCTTTTCTTGGAATCTTCATGATCCTGAGCAACGCCACTTTCCTTCAAAGGTGTAGTGAATAACGGAGCAATATTGAAAGTTCACTTTATATTTCATAGCATAGTACATTGATGAAACTATACAGTAAATTAATTTCAGTTCAATCATTATAAGAATAAATTCCGTGCTGTGTTTCCTTACTGCCTCCTTATAACATCGATCCTGTGATTGTATTTTAAACAAGGTTATTTGCATTGATTAGAAGAGAATTGATAGGCCTTGCTCAAGTTATTGCGTTAATTGGGTTGAATCAATCAATTACATTGCCACAATTGCAGCTTAAATGTCCCAAATTATCAACATATGAAAGCCATTTCACATGTCTAGGAAAATGACTCCTTGCAGCAAAATAATATGATGGCAAAAATTGTTTTCAGGTTCTAGAAACTGTTTTTAGGGTTGTATGGGCAAATTTGGTCCAAGGGTAATTTCGACCTTTTGTCTCAAACTCAATACTGAATGCACCCCAAATTCCCCAAATGGTCCCCAAGAAGATATCCAGGCCCAAGTCACCACCTCAAACCCACAAGGAAGGGCTGTCATCCAGCAATCACGGGAGCCCAGTTTAAGAAGTGAATGGCGGCCCAATATTGTTACACAAGCCCAAATTGCCACCTAAAAAAGCCAGGTCTCATAAAATCAGAGTGGGCCCAAGGATGTTTAGTAAGCCCCTATCCAGTAAACACCATCACCCATGACCGAAAGACCATCCAAAGGCCAGTCCACGTAACGCCCAGGTTCATAAACATAAACCAGCCGTTCCAGCCTACAACGGGCAGATGCAGTAAATACCCCTCATGAAGTCGACCGTTACCGAGACTCAACAGACGAGTAATAAAGTACGATAAAAACACACCCCCAGGTGGGTATATAAGAAATGAGGCTCCATGAGGAAAGGGCATTCAATCACAAGCTCTCATACTCAGAACCTTAGAACACTCTCTCCATAGCTTTCATCACCTCCCATCTACCGCCCTCACGGCAGCCCACGGGGATCAAGGTAACATCTGACCTTTGTTCCTCATTCTACGACTTTTGCACCTCATTTCCATCACTGACTTGGGCGTCGGAGTGCCTACGGCACCCACCACACCGGTGGGTAGTATCTCCACGCTCACCATACTTCTTTGTTTTGTAGGATCGCCAGTGCCCCTCTACGAAATCTCAATTGTAGACCTCGGACGAAAATCAGCGTCTACAGTTTGGCGCCCACCGTGGGGCCCTAGCGATTCATAGCATGCAAAGATCTCTCCATCTACGATCTTATCAAACACCCCTCCTCGTGTGGTGTCACGCGACGAGCGAACACCAGATCTCATGATCACTTAATTAGCCATCCTCCAAGAACAATTATAAACATTAGAGCACATTTCTTCAACCTCCCGAAGACGCGAGGCTAAAAGTCATCCCAATAATCCTGCAATTCGATCCAACCACTTGGAAGCTTCAAAAATGTGGCAAGTGACAATATGCCATAAGACAACAATCCGCCAAATCAATAAAGAAGTCAACACATCTACTCAACCGACCAAACACAACAAACCCCCTCCACCATATGCAAGGAATACAAGAGATTAAAAAAGCGATTATGTCAAGCCTACCCGGTGTCGGACTACCAGTAAGGATGAGTCGATCCGACATAATTTAGAACACTTCACTCTTAAAAATCTTCCAATCTCTAGGATTGTCATTTGGCTTATTCGTTTCGTTCTTAATGAGAAATCCATTTGCTTCAATCAACGTATATGGACCACCACTTGGACCATTCTACACACTTCCTCCAGTCGACAAGAAAATACCCTCATAATTCCCGGCAGACCCAATCAACCAAGAAGAATTCTCTAAGGTTGACATCTATTCGAGACTACTTGTGGCGGATACCATCTAATCTAAATGGCATAGATAAAATATCATCCCCTTCAGACTATGAAAGAGGATTGTCGTCTCCTCCAGGTGACAAGAAAGATTACGTGAATGGAGTTTCATCAATTCTAGACTCCATTCGACCATAGACTCATGGACATACATCAGGAGCAAGGTGCCTCCCTTCAATGGAACTATATTTCCTACCATTTACCTCACATGATGAAGCGATGTGTTTGGCATGAGGAGGATGTCCTAGTGACAGTACCCAAAATGAAGACTTGACGTGGACATCCCGATCAACATCACCATGTATGGCTTGCACTTTTTAAGAATGTCCCAGTCGACATTAGTAAGGCATGAGACCTATAATAGGTGTCATACTTTGGGACTTGTTATGGATTTTCCAGTCGATACTACACCATATAGCTTGAAAATTATTATGGGTGTCCCAGTCGACATCAATACGTGGCTTGGGACTTGTAATAGATGTCATAGTTGGTATTACCATTTATAGTATGAGACTTGCTATGGTGTCCCAATCGACACTACAATTTACAACCTGGTAATTGATAAAGATGTCTCAGTCGACATTTACAATGCGACATAGGACTTGTTAGGGATGTCCCACTAGACATTAGTGTGTTGTGGAGGATGTCCCAATTGACAATACTATATATAGCTAGTCAAAATTGACATTATATGATAGTTTAGTATTTAGCAAAGATTCCACTCGACACTCCACGTATGAGGCTTGACACTTGTTTAAGTTCCCATTCGACATGAGATGGAAGAAGACATAGTTTGACTAAGGTATCATTAGATAAAGCATAGCCCAATTACCTATATGACAGAATAGATTGCCAACAACTTCAAACTACATGGGATGATTGTTACCTCCTTCAGATGACATAAAAGGATAGTCATTTTCTCCATACGATAAGGTGGTCATCAACTCCTCACTACATCCAAATATTGACATTTTCTCCAAACGACGAAGAATATTGTTATTCATGTGGATGATATGTATGATTTACCATCTCCTCCAGACGACATAGATGTAGTGTTATCTTCCCCAGACTACATTGATAAAATGTCGTCTGTTTCATAAGATGTGGAAAGATGTTATCTCTTCCATGCAACAAGAGTGGAAGGATTGTATTGTTCTCTTGATGACATGAAAAGGTCTTGTAGACTGAGTAGAGAACCTTTTGAACCTCCATCAGGTCCGTTCGATCGTAGACTCGTGGATTCTCATCGGATCCAGTAGAGTGGACTCACTAACCTCCATTTGGTTCAGAAGACAATAGCTTCATAGACATTCCACGTGTCCAGTCTACCATGGTTTTATTGACCTTCACTAGGTCTATAGATCTTTCGACTGAACAATATCAGGAGGCGTGGAACGTGTCCTATTGCATGCCCATGATATGATGTCTCCACTCGACCAAAAATCAAGCCAGACCTTCCCATGCAACCAACAAGACCATGAGAGTCAACCAGAAAGCAAAGCCTAGCTACTGACGCCTGCTCAAAATCCATAAGAACCATGAGGAACCAGCCTCGACAAAGAAACCAATCTCCATAACACATGGCATGAGTCCATTTCACTCAGCCCATCACTAGCCAAAAACAAAACAAAACTCAGCCTAAAATCCCACATTGCTTATTCTAAAACACCCAAGCCTAGCCCATGAGCAAAAACGTGTAGGCTCCAAAAGATTGCAAGTTGTTTACAACTAAAGCCATTCAATGCTTAAAAATATTCTCCATCAAGCCACGCTACGTGCAAAGGAGAAATAGCCTCAACATGCCTACTAAAGCAGCCTCACTCGCGGAAACCCCATACGCTCAGCTGTCGCAAATAGGGTCGCATGGAGGAAACTGCCAACATAATACACGTAGGAAAATGCCATTGCCAAGCTTATTCTATAAAAGGGAACATTAAGATTGTAAGCCCCGTTCAGTTGGTTTCAGAAACCCCGTGGACAATTATGGCAATCGGCCAAGCCCCATGGTGAAATTCAACGGATCCCACACATGTCTCAGCCGCTCGAGTCGATTGCGAGAAGAATTTCAGATCCGTAGGTCAATCTTTGCAGAGTGCCGCATCATTGTGGAAAGTGGCCCGGGGACTTTCCAGGGCCTTAGACAAAGCTACCTGCCCATTCACGACAACTTGCTGTCAGAACCTCTTACGTTTTAAACTAATGCCCCATCCAGGTCGGATGAAAGGGACGACACCGCCATAAGTGACGATGATAGATTGTAGCTTGGTCGATTTCACTTTGCCTTGCCATTGAGTTGATCATCCTCTTTCGTCTGAAGAAATAGCTGCATTAGCCGTGGAAGCCAGCGCTGCACAAATGATGAGTAGCGATAAATGTTCACTTCAGTACACCTAAGTATGAGCATTGGTGGACATCGTCAAGGCAGCGTTGTCAGTGTTGCTGGGTTGAGAAGATGAGGATGGAAGTTTTCGACTAAGTAGAATGAAATATTTAAATAGAGGGTGTTGTGGGTATTCCAAGGAAAAATGAGTGTAACATTGGGGTATTTTAGGGAATGAATTAGAATATTGCAGTGGCTTACGGTAAATTTGATTCTTGGTGATGTGAGCCGACTGACATGTTGCTGGCCACTCCTTATGCGATGCTCACACGTGATGCTCAAAATCAAAAGAAGGATTAAAGCTTAAAGTGCCAAAACCATTCACACATGTGTGTGATAAAATTCCCAAACGACGTGGACTTCATCCATTCAAAAGGCAATATCCTGCCCAGTCGACACAAAAAGCCATATCCCACGGCACTCCATCTTATGGCTAGCTTCATTGGGGAGGCTGCATACCAGGATCGACTCAACAGTTTGGAGTCCCAAGATATGTTTCTTGGGTTATGTGTTTTTCATGTATTGAAACTCACCATCACCTGTTTGTTGAATGCCCATTCACTAAGTTGGTCTGGGAAGCTATTACCCCTAAAACCTTCACTTGTTGGCCAGCTCTTACTTGGAATCATCTTCTGTGTTGGCAGTAACTAATCTTAAGAAAAACGGGTATCTAGTTTTGCTTAATGGCCAGACTTTGCCTGGCTACCTCAGTGTATTCCATGTGGCTTGAAAGGAACACGAGGGTCTTTGATGGTAGTGTTTCTTTCACGGACCAGGTCATAAAAGAGGTCTCAAATTTTTTTTTCAGAAGTCATCTTCTCTTCTTAAATAAGAGAAGTGTCTTCCCTTCTCAGATAATAGATGTTAGGGGTTTTGGATGAATTTTTCCTTTGGATTTCGGGTGTGTGATGTTGATTGATGGGGGTGGGTTTGGTAGCCATTGCCTCTCTGTATTTCTGTGCATGCGGCTGAGGTTCTTCATCAACAGCCATGGCCGAAGCAAAACCCTGCTGTCATGTTGCTGTCGACCCACCAGCAGGTGACTGTGTGGACGGTGGAGCATCTGTGAGGGAAAGTACCTCAGGTTCACTGGGACGTAAGTCCCTCAGGAGAACAAACCCTGAAGATGCTGACTTCACATGCACATATCTGCTGTCATCAAGAAATTTAATGAACTTCTTTTGTGCTGGAACCACCCTGACAGGGTTTATCAAAATTTCAAAAGAAGGCTCATGCTCTGATTTCTTTTCTTGAGTGTGCCTTGTTGTTTCCATTGAGCTGGATTTCTAGCTTGTTTGTATTATGTTTAGGCTTTTTCTCTTGTAATCCTTTCTGGGCCATTTTGGCTCGTTGAATCCCGATCTGTTATGGTTTCTTGTGATTGAGTTGCTCTACGCCATGAGCTGGACTGGGCTTCGGTAGGGCTCACTGTCTCCCATAATGGTGGTACTAGTCATGGATTAGGCATGCTTCCTGCGTGGCCCAAATTGCGGACTGTGTGGATCTTACTCATGAGAGCATAGTATGTGTAGGTTCGTTGAGGTGTATTCGTGAAGGCTGATGTTAATTAGGTCGAATGGATTGAATTGTGTGTGCTGGACCGAATTGGTAGGCTGATTTGGGTGGAACTCTCCTAGGGCTGCTGGCCCATTAGCCGTTGTGGAACTTGTTACTTTGGGCCTGCACGAGAGTCTCTTACATGGTATCTCGACTTCGGCGCATCGGAAGGCTGGTTGGCTTTTGTCTTTTACGCTCTTGTTGTTGCGAATGAGTATGGCAACTATGGTGAGTGTGGGTCCTAGCATCGTGCTTCTTGCATGTTAGAGAGAATCTTCTCCCTCTCCCACGAGATATGGCGTATGTGGGCTCCCATGCTTCTCGATTTTGGCATGTTTCTCTGGCAGCAAGTGTATGGCATTTTGTGTGGCTTTTTGGGCCTCTTTACCTTTTTGCATGCATGCATGATCTTACGTAAGGATAATTGGGCCTCTTTTATAGGTCAGTCATTGCTGACAGTAGAAGGACTTTGATCCTGCAAATGGACCCGGGTTGCTTTTGTGGGTGTGACAACAACGACAAGGTTTTATAAAGAGGAGACCGGTTTAGAAGCCTTACAAGACCCAATAGACTGGGGACAATCTGGAAGAAAAAAAGATAGTCTTCCTCAAATATTAATAATAACATTTGTCTCAGCCGACAAGCTCTCCATATGACAGGTATAAATATTTTCTCCCCATTTATGTACCATATATGTGGCTTTGAAACTCGCAGGAAATATCCTGCAGCCCAATACCTGGACCTTCGTCTGGTCCAGACAACATGTAGACTCCCCCTGGTTCCTCTTTGGGACTAGTAGGTTGGAGGTTGTCCTAGCCTCATCAAGTCCAGTCGACGGGAACACTCCCCAATTGGCTCGTGATGGAGTCAAGTTTAGTTCAAGGACCTTCTTCTGGTCCAGATGACATGTAGACTCGGTTTGGTCCCTCTTCGATACCAAACAAGTGAATGTCTTCCTGGCCTCATCAAGTCCAGTCGACGGGAACACTCCCTAATTGGCTCGCGTTGGAGCCAAGTAAAGTTAATGGACCTTCTCCTGGTCCAGATTACATGTAGACTCGATTTGGTCCCTATTCGATACCAAACGAGTGAATGTCTTCCTGGCCTCATCAAGTCCAGTCGACGGGAACACTCTCCAATTGGCTCCTGATGGAGTCAAGTTTAGTTCAAGGACATTCTTTTGGTCCAGATGACATGTAGACTCGATTTGGTCCATCTTCGATACCAAACAAGTGAATGTCTTCCTGGCCTCATCAGGTCCAGTCGACATGATCACCTCCCAAGTGGCTCGTAATAGAGTCAAGTGTTAGTTCTTTGACCTTCCCCTGGTCCAGTCAACATGTAGTCTCGGTTTGGTCTCTCTTTGATACCAAACAGGTGAATGTCTTTCTGATCTTCATCAAGTCCAGTTGACGGGATCACCTCCCAAGTGGCTCATAATGGAGTCAAGTGTTATTTATTTGACCTTCCTCTGGTCCAGTCGACATGTAGGCTCGGTTTGGTCCCTCTTTGATACCAAACGGGTGAATGTCTTCATGGCCTTCATCAGGTCCAGTCGACATGATCACCTCCCAAGTGGCTCGTAATAGAGTCAAGTGTTAGTTCTTTGACCTTCCTCTGGTCCAGTCAAGATGTAGGCTCGGTGTGGTCCCTCTTTGATACCAAATGGGTGAATGTCTTCCTGGCCTTCATCAAGTCCAGTCGACGGGAACACTCCCCAATTGGCTCGTGATGGAGTCAAGATAAGTTAATGGGCATTCTTCTGGTCCATACGACATGTAGGCTCGGTTTGGTCCCTCTTTGATACCAAACGGGTGAATGTCTTCCTGGCCTTCATCAAGTCCAGTCGACGGGAACACTCCCTAATTGGCTTGTGATAGACTCAAAATAAGTTAATGGGCCTTCTTCTGGTCCATACGACATGTAGACTCGGTTTGGTCCCACTTTAATACCAAACGGGTGAATGTCTTTCTGGCCTTCATCAAGTCTAGTCGACGAGAACACTCCCCAATTAGCTCGTGATGGAGTCAAGATAAGTTAATGTACCTTCTTCTGGTCCATACGACATGTAGACTCGGTTTGGTCCCTCTTCGATATCATCATGTCCTCACCAGGACCAATCGACGGGAACACTCCCCAATTGGCTCGTAAGGGAGTCAAGTTTGGTCAATGGACCTTTCCCTGGTCCAGACGACGCGTAAACCCGGTTTGGTCCCTCTTAGGAACCAAACCAGCAACTGATCTCCTTACCATAATCAGGCGAGTTGAAAGCTTGGGTGGTACTCGACTCAAACAACCTGAAGGCTCCAATGGCCCTCTGACTAGACAAATGGAGCCCATCCAAGTACTTCACACAGAATTTTCGACTGAGGCGTGACCAAGGAAGAGGAAAACTTGGACCACATTCCATCATGACATCGAGACACTTATGGCCTTCAGCAAAGCCTCTAGGCCATGACCACAGACAACATCCACTTGGTTCCACTGTGGACATCTCCCTTGTCCAGGCGACACTTAAATTGCTCGATTGTGGCTTGACTATGGCAACAAAGACCCTCCTAGCCCGGTTCAGAAGACACGACCAACGATTACTCTCCAAGCCAATGACTCATTGACTTATAGAGTAGGGGACAAACTGTATGGGCCAAATTTGGTCCAAGGGTAATTTCAACCTTTTGCCTCAAGCTCAATACTGAATGCACCTCAGATTCCCCAAATGGTCCCCAAGAAGATAACCAGGCCCAAGTCACCACCTTAAACCCACAAAGAATGGCTGTCATCCAACAATCACGGGAGCCCAGTTTAAGGAGTGAATGTCGGCCCAATATTGTTACACCAGCCCAAATTGCCACCTAAAACAAGCCAGGTCTCATAAAGTCAGAGTGGGCCCAAGGATGTTTAGTAAGCCCTTGTCCAGTGAACACCAGCACCCATGACCAAAAGACCATCCAAAGGCCAGTCCACGTAACGCCCAGGTTCATAAACATAAACCAGCCGTTCCAGCCTACAACGGGCAGATGCAGTAAATACTCCTCATGAAGTCGACCATTACCGAGACTCAACGGACGAGTAATAAAGTACGATAAAAACACATCCCCAAGTGGGTATATAAGAAAAGAAGCTCCATAAGGAAAGGGCATTCAATCACAAGCTCTCATATATCAGAACCTTAGAACACTCTCTCTATATCTCTCATCACCTCCCACCTAGACCCGGCCACGGTTATGGTTCGGAACCGAACCGGTTGGAACCGGAAGGTTCCGGTTCCGATTCCGGAACCGAACCAGAATTGGACCGGTTCGGTTGGGGTTCCAACCCAACTCGAACCGGTCAGAACCGTGGAACCGTACGGTTCCACCGGTTCGGACGGTTCCAACCGGAACCGAACGGTTCTGGTTGGAACCGTCGGGTTCCTGTTGGAACCGTAGGGTTCTAACAGGAACCCTAATTCCCCCAACGGCTAGTAGCCGTTGGGGGAGCAGGGAGCCGTTTGGCTCCCTGCTGCCAAACGGCTCCCTGCCAAAAAAAAAGAATTAAAAAAACATATATTTTTATTATATAAAATAAAAATTACTAATGTACCCCTAATAACGGTAATAAAACGGTTATATTTAGGGGCATTTTTGGTATCAAAAAAATTCTAAAATTCTAAAAATAGGATTCATTTTTCATAATTTCATCACACCAAATTCTCAACTCTCTCATTTTCTATAATTCTCTTATTCTCAATCTTACTTCAATACAATTCTCTTATAATCTTATATTCTTATTTTCTCAATCTCAATTTATTTAGTTGTTAATTTGTTATCATTCGCATCGCAATTATTCAATTTTCTTATTTTTCTTCCTAATTTCTCAAAAAAAAATGGCAAGCTCATCCGAGAACATAATATCAAATATGCCAACCCAAGAGAGCAGCCCTAGTGTCCGTGCACAATCACGGAGAAGAGAAGTTAAGGCTCGGTCCTCCGATATTTTCAAAATTCATTTTACTTTGGAATATATAGAAGATGATTCACAACGAGCAATTCGCAACTATTGTGGGGTTATCTATAAATTTTCTGGTTGATACGGCAATATGATCAAGCACATGGAGAAACATCATCCGGTTGAATTTGGCATTGATACGACGCAGACTCAAATGGCCAGGTACGCATCATCTAGTAGAGGTACGAGTAGTGTAGATTTATTTAAATATTCTGATGCAAAAAATAGAGAAGAATTTGCGAAATTAACTTGTATGGCACATCTTTCTTTAAGCTTTGCTGAAAAACTTCATTTTACTAATTACGTGCATAATGCTTTAAACCCTGCTGCATGTAGAATGACTCGAAACACAACAAAACGTCATATTTTCAAATTATATAAAGATGGTAAAATTATTTTAAATGAAATATTTAAAGAGATGAAAGGTCGTATTTCTATATGTTCTGATATTTGGAGTGACCATTGGCAAACACACTCATACATGGGTGTGACTTGTCATTGGATTGATGCATCATTTACCATGCAAAAACGACTTATTGCATTTAGAGTTTTTTATGACCAACATACTGCACATAATATTTATAGAATGATAAATGTAATTTTTGATGAATATGGTTTAGGAGAAAAAATTTTAACAATTGGATTTGATAATGCATCTGCAAATACTGCATCCATCAATGATTTAAAATAAATATGTCAACCAAATTTAGGGGGTCGATTTTTTCATATTCGTTGTACATGTCATGTCCTAAACTTATGTGTGCAAGACGGTCTAAAATTATTATCTCCTTTCCTTGATCCAATTAAAATGGCACTTAACTTTATTTGGTCATATTCTCAAGTTAGGAGAGAATGGACCAAGTTTTGTAAAAGAAATGGTATTAAACCGATTAAATTTTCTAGAGATGTTCCAACACGTTGGAATTCTACTTATTTTCTTTTATGTCAAGCATTTCAATACAAAGATGCATTATGTAGTTTTTTTTCTCAACATGTTCAAAATATCACACTTTATCCTAGTCAATGGGATATTTGTGAAATTTTTTTAGATATTTTAAGAGTATTTAATGATGCTACTTTAGTTTTTAGCGGTGTTTATTATCCTACAACACATTTATTTCTTCTTGAGAGTTTGAATATTGTTGGCACTCTCGATGAGCATGTTGACAGTGACGACCCTAATGATCTTGTTTTGCTCGAAGCCATTACTGTTATGAAGGTAAAATGGTTGCATTATTTTAGAGAATTCCTTTACTTTATCTTATTGCTGCTGTTTTTGATCCTAGATTTAAATTAGAAGGTTTGAATGGTGGTTTACAAGCTTACTATGGTTATTTAGGAATATTAGATGACATTGATATTACGAGCATAATGACGAAATTAAGAAGTGATTTAATTATTTTATTTAATGATTATATTGTAAGATATAACTTAGGAACATTAGGTCAATCTGGTAGTAGCGAACCGGTAATTCAAACAAGACTTAGCGCAGGGGATCATTGGTTATTGCAACGAAATAAAAAATCTAGGGATACGACAACTAATAATCCTGAATTAGATAATTATTTATCTACAAATTTTGAGTTTTCTAATGAAAGTTTATGTAGTAAAAATTTTAAAATCCTTGAATGGTGGAACCGGCATCAAAATATATATCATGTTTTATCTATTATTGCTAAAGAGATCTTGGCAGCACATATTTCCACCGTTGCGGTTGAGCAAGCCTTCAGCTTGGGAGGTAATATATTGGAAGCTAGGCGATCTTCATTACATCCAAGCACTCTAGAAGCAACAGCTTGTGTAGATGATTGGACTCGAGCTGATCTGAGACAACAAGAAGATGCCCCCGATGATTTTGAAGATTTGTTCGATAATGCTTCTGCAACAAGTGCAAGCGGAAGCTCCGGAACCGGAGCCGAAGGATCAACTGATAATGATGATTGATAATTGTAAAATTATAATTTACAAAGGGGATATGTCTTAAACTTGTAATGGAACTACGTGAGCTTTGATTCCTCTCACCCTTGGAGGATACGTAGGCAACTTAAATTTTTAAAAATTTAAGCTCAAGCTCTTCAATGTAATAAATTTTTTTTATTTATAAATTAATCTCATTTTTTTTAATTAATAATTTTTTTTTATTTAAGCTTGATTAATTGATTCCTCTCATTTTTTTATTTTAATTAATTAAAAAAAATTAAACGGAACCGAACAGAACCGGAACCAAACCGGTTCGGTTCGAGGTTCCGGTTCCACACTTGTGGAACCGGAAATCGACCTGTTCGGTTCGGTTCCGAACCGGAACCGAACCGCCGGCCGGGTCTACTCCCACCTACCGCCCTCACGGCAACCCACAGGGATCAAGGTAACATCTGACCTTTGTCCCTCATTCTACGACTTTTGCGCCTCATTTCCATCACTA
Organism: Zanthoxylum bungeanum; assembly: GCA_019454045.1. NCBI lineage: Eukaryota > Viridiplantae > Streptophyta > Magnoliopsida > Sapindales > Rutaceae > Zanthoxylum > Zanthoxylum bungeanum. The sequence goes on along the minus strand of SKCR01038530.1, from coordinate 42,048 downwards.
ACTTGGGCGTCAGAGTGCCTACGGCACCCACCACACCGGTGGGTAATATCTCCACACTTACCCTACTTCTTTGTTTTGTAGGATCGCCAGTGGCCCTCTATGAAATCTTGATTGTAGACCTCGGGCGAAAATCAGCATCTACAAGGGCTCAACGAGAAGATTGGTTACGTGCAATTTACATATTCGACAACTTGTTTGAAATTGAGAAAACCTAAAATAATTTCAGGATGAAAATCTAGTATCAACAAGATATAATAAACAAGTTTTTTTTTCTTGTTACATAGAGTTGTATCATTGTATTTAGGTCTTTTGAACCAAGACTTTGCTCAAGGACTAGAGCTCTGCAACTATTGACAGAAGAGAGAGAGAAAGAAATTAAAGATGAATTGACTTGCTTTGAGTGTCACACCTCAGAAAATTTACTTTGTAGTTCTGTTTGATGTCTCAAACTTTTTACTTACTGAAAATAATAACGTCTGCTCAAATATTGATAATGGCACTGCAATATCCTAAATTTTCGGGACAATTCTGAAAGGTACTCGGATATCAGTTCAGGCCTCGGAACGAGACGATGTTGGGAAATAAGAACTTAAGTGTTAAATAATAGATTGGAATGTGTTATAGTGAAATCTTATTGCATTGGAAATCGCGTAATTCAAAAGAATCACTTACGCGATTTAAGTTTTTTTTTTATATTGAGAAAGATTATTTTATTAGCTATAAAAATAGAAAATGATCTCCGATTGGGGTGATTCTTGAGCCATCAGACTCTTTTTTTAGACAAACAAATTACGTGTTCGACACTTTTCGAAATTTTGAGCAGAAGAACTTCAATTTTGCTGATTTCAATTTCAACCCCAGAAAGGACCAAACTGCAATTTCTCCCAGGGTTTTGAACGTAATTTTCAGAAAATTTGTTAATAAAACCATATTTGTACTATTATTGCATAACAATCTCTGTACACACACACACACACACAAAACATTGGGGGAGTTGGGGGAAAATCTCATAAGCGACTGCCAGATCGCCGTTACCGGCGAAGTACGGTAGTCCCCCCATTACCATCCGGCTCTGGCTCGTCCCCTGGTGGCCGCCGTTCAGACCAATGGTGACCGGAGAGAGAGGAAAATAGAGAAGGGACTGTGGGGAAGGGGAGCTCGATCTGACTCATCCAGGAGTCTTCACGAGTCATATTATATACCAAACCAAAGCTCTCGAAGAGTACTAAAAGATGGTGATGATAGTTTCTTCGATCCGTGCTTGGTTGTGCGCAAAACAAGGGATAAATGGGTGGTGAACATTAATCTATGTGTGAACAGTAACTCCAATTCGAATTCCATCAATTCCAATGCATTCTTGGGGAGTGTTGGGAGTCCGTATATGCTCTCGAAATTTCGGTAAAACCTCCAAGTAAAAATATCATTATTTTAGTTAAGTTAATTTATATTGGGATGCTTCCAACAGTTTCCTAGAGTAATGAAAGTTAGAATGTAATGAAATTATGTTATTGGTAGAATTTGGGTGAAATCGGAATGTACTGGATCGATCTGGTAAGATTAGCGAGTTTCCGGGAAAATCGAATCCCACACATATCTTTGCTTTGATGAACGAAATGATAGATATGAGTTAAATATGTTGATATGATAATATTTTGTTGAATCTAAAAAGTTTCGGAGGGTCTATTATCCTTCCGTAGGGTTATCGGAAGTTTTGGGGAAAATTTTCCAAAAGCGCGTAATTTGAGAATTTAAGTTGTCTGATGGTTCTGGTATGAGATGTTAAGATGTAATAAATATATTTGATTGGTTTTGGGAGGTTTATGATAGATCCGAAGTGTTCTGAATCCGTTTGTAACATTTTTGGACTTTTGAGAATATTTATGAATTTAAAACGGAAACTGAAACTAGTGCTACAAATATGTTATATTAGATGTTTTAAGAAAAATGAAACTAAAATCGTTGAAAATTGATTTAATTTGGGTGTTCTGTGAAGTTCCAGAAGTTTGTATAGTTGAGTCGAGAATTCTAAATATCACCGGTCATAATTATTTCCACCACTTATTTTGATAGATTTGACTTGGATAAAAAATGTTCACAAGACGAGGTAAGTATCCAATGTGATGTATACTAACACTTTGGTTGTTGTTTGTTCATAGAAAATATGGAAAGCCATATGGGCTTGTCTATTTTATAATGTAAATAATATTATCATGATAATGATATAATTATCTTAATGATGATATAATTATATTACCTCTGGGATAGATATCTTATTGGACTGCTACAAATGGAACATATTTTTAGAAAGAAATTGCTTCTTGTTTTGGGAACAGAAGCAGTAACATATTGAAACTGTTCTTTCCAACAGCATCGCTGCTGTCTTTTTTTGTAGTGTTTGTTGTTGCTGGAACTATGTGGTATGGTTCAGCAACTACCCCCATCGAATTATTTGGTCTCACCCGTTATCAATGGGATCAGGAATACTTTCAGAAAGAAATATATCGAAGACTCAGTGCTGGACTAGCCGAAAATCAAAGTTTATCAGCAGTCGCTGCTGCAACAGGAGCTGAATATGCAACAGCAATCCAAGGGCGCATACCCAGACGGAAACTAAGTTCCCACTCACAACCCATGTAACAATCTACACCAGGTAAGAAATGTAGAACAATTAGCTCATAAGGACCGCCATTTATCTCATAATTATATTAACTTGGTTATCTCATAATCAAAAAATCTAGAAAATATTATATTAAACTTATTTAATAAATTTTTCATTTGTGACAAAATATATTATTAATCTAATTAATAATATATAAATATATTAAGTGAGTATATAATTAGACAATCCAATTATATTTGATTTGCTACAGTAAATCGAGCTAGCATGGGGACCAAATGGACCTACAGTTTCGAGCTCCAATAATCCTGAAATATTAATTAAACTCTTTAATTAAATATTCCGAATTATTAACTTTGCGTTATTCCACTAAAATCCAAAGTTGCACTCTCGTTTTCATAGATGGGAAAATATTAGCTTAACAACTTCGGTGTCCATCTATATAGTCATTGCATATGGATTGGCCCTTCACGAGTATCTCACTTAATATATTTATATATTTTTAATATAGATTGTTTAATTATATACTCACTTAATATATTTATATATTATTAATGAGATTAATAATATATTTGGTCACAAATGAAAATTATATTAAATAAGTTTAATATAATATTTTCTAGATTTTTTTGATTATGAGATAATCAAGTTAATATAATTATGAGATAATTATATCATCATTAAGATAATTATATTATTATTATTATAATGGTATTTGCATTATCAAAGAGACAAGTCCATATGGCTTTCCATACTCTCCAATATTTTATGTCAATTAGGTCATACCTAATTACCTAATTGCTTTGTCATTAGTGGTCCACTTCACATGCCTTTGGATGAAACTCCATTTGATTGTGTTTGCCATTATAATTGAATAGCATTAGTAGCTTAGTGACTAGAGTGGTTGGCTTGGAAAAGAATAACATCCTGAATATTTTGCATCATAGAGAGAGAGAGTTGCATCTAACATTTTTCTCAAGTGTTGAGAAGAAAGTAAGAGAAACCAAAAATCTAAAATTTTTCGTAAGTGTTGAGAAGAGAGAAAAATAGAGTGAATAAAAACTCCATCTTCTTCATTCATTCTTTCAAAAGCCAAAAACAATTGTGAGAGAGTTTCTTCTATTTCTCTCAAGTGTTGAAAGAATAAAAAGAAATATTCGTGACAACAATATTCTCTAAAGAGTTTAGAGAATAAACTTTGTGAGTGAAGCCTCACACTTCGATTTGTTGGTAACAAGATATAGTTCGGAAGATCGGTTGGTAGATCCAAGCAACGGATCTCAAGGAAACACATTCAAAACATGACCAAATCAAGTGACCAATGGTTGGTAACTTTCAGATTTAACAAGGAAGAAGGTAAAAAAACTATCAAGGTCGATCAATGACCTAAGGCGTTTCCACTGCGCATAAGAAAAATCGTTTCCTACTGAAAAGACTTGTGTAAATGTATGTATGTGTATTATGTGTGTATAAGTATATATATCTATGTAGAAACCAAAAGTTTTAGTTGACTAAACCACCACAGGTTTAGGATGGTTGAAGCCACGGGTATGAGTGGTTTGGTTCAACGGCACATAATCGTATGTTATGGATATATATATATATATATATATGTACGACCTGTGGGCTAGTTGTTGATTGAAGATGGATAAATATGTGTTTTATGTGATGTATCTGTTATATTTGTGTGTGTGTGTGTGTGTTTGTGTGTGTGTGTGTGTGTGTGTGTGTGTGTGTGTGATGTAACTTCCTTATTCCGTCTTGAGTTTTTGTATAAGCTACCAGTTTCTGTATTTGATTATTGTAGTCAGTCTCTGTATTCGGTATATGCTCCAGTTATGTTTTCCGTATATGCGTTTCATTTTATGTCTCCTGCTATGTTATCCGTATATGTTCTCAGATTATGTTTGTATGTCACATGACCCTGATTTTCGTTCCATTCATATACGTTTCCATTAGAAGTTTTGTAGTAAGCTTTATTTTCCATTATTTTTCTGTTATAGGTTTATGTGTGTTCAACCTATGTGTTTTCTGTTGACGTTTTCTGAGTCTTGACATTATTTCAGGTTTTCAGTTTCTGATATGTTTTAAAGTATTCTGAAAGAAAAATGATTTTGGAAAACTTATTTTTGATTTGATATGATATGATAAAATTCTCTCGTGCTTTTTTCATGTTTTTGTACTCGATTTCAGTCGAGACGCTTGATAAAATATTTTCGTTGCGAAGTCTGATGATGTTTTTAGTTTTTGACACTCTATGACGTTTGATTCTGTTCTGAGGTCCTGACCATCGGAAAATGGGAGCCCACTACATGTTGGAGCAGTTGTGGAACCCCTAGGGTCGGATCGATGCCCTATGCTGCGGAAGTGGTTGTAACCCAAGGATATTAGGGATAGATGTATTTTAAAATACTTTAATAAAAACTACATTCCGATACGAGTCCGTAGGAAAAAACAGGGACCAAATCGGAGTCCAGAAATTCAGGAACAGAGAAAATGAAGTTTTAGTGTTCTTCAGCTCTGGGAGTCACGACGCGCTGGATTGGGAGTCGAGTCTCTCCAAAGTGCGAGAGCGACTCCGAGAGCTGAATGTCTCAACGTCGCGAAGCGGAAGGATGGGATTCGCGATGCTAGAGGGTCAGAGTCGAGACGCTCACCTAGATGTGAGCAATTTAAACCTTCAAATCAATCCTAAACACTTCCAATTTTCTCCTATCATTTTAAGACACCTTAAAACCAATTTTAACATCAAAACTAATCACAACACGTGTTATAAAACTAACATACATGTATTCTAAATACTTATATGCACTTGTTTGAATCGAAACATAAACCATTTTTAGAATCCTAATAAGAAATGTCTCATGAACAATTCTAATTCACCTAAAGGTGGTCAAGTGATTCTAGAATGGTAGCTATAGCTCTAAGCTTTAACTTCGAGTTCCAAACTCTTATTAATTATTTCATATCCAACATGAATATCTTTGACCTAGTTAGCAAGCATATTGTGTTTATACTTCTAAAGTATCCTAAAATAATTTATTAGTCTTATTTCTACATTACGCTATGTGATCATGCATCCAATATATAATTCATAACTTAAGAGAAGTTCAAACTTACCCAAATACACCTACCCTGATTCGGATTCCCATAGACATATAGTCATACTACCAATGGGATTCCTAGGGGTCTATCCAGAGCGAAGCTGTTCCCGTACCATCGGTAAACAGAACCTCTTATCACACTTGCACAAGTATCCAATACTTAAATATATGAGAACTATGCCGTTAAGCTTCCATAACGCGCACAAGTGCAATACTAGCCTATTCCGCATTATCGATGTCCTGTCTCGATAATACTACGACTAGGGATATTTAATGATTAAACCTTTCGTGGATTAATATTGTCTCATATCTTATTAATCCAGTACTAATCATATGGACTTTTATCATTTATATATCCAAGTAATCTAATTACAAAATGATAAAAGAGCAATTTCCTTTGTCACATAGTTAATTTTGTACAAGAACACCATGTCCTTTAAAAAATAGTGATGTTATGGGTCATAATTGTCCAACAATCTCCTACTTGGCCTATAGCCAATCACTTAAGTGTCCGACACTTGAACTATGTACAGGTCGCTCATGCTTATGCTGAGATATCGCTTTCGCCAGCGGATATGTAAGGTTATCATCTGAAACGATTTATTCGATCATTACATCGCCACGATGTATGATCTCACGAATCAGATAAAACCATCGAAGTACATACTTGGATCGTTGATGAGACCGTAATTCTTTAGCCTATGATGTAGCCTAGCTCAGCTGCTAACAGAACTACTTCCTAATCTAATTAGGAATTTTATAGATCCAAAATGCTTCTTCTGCTGCCTCAGCTGCAATAATATAATCCGCTTTGTTGAATCGACAACAGTATCTTGCTTGGAAGATTTCCAGCTCACTATTCTGTTGTTCAAACAAAATTACGTACCCTGATTATGACTTAAAGTCGTTTTTATCGGTTTGGAAACTTACAACGGTGAACCTAGTCACTTCAAGTTCTCCTTCTCCATGTATTAAGAATGCATCATTAGTTCGTCTAAGATACTCAAAGATGTTCTTAACATCAATCCAGTGACCATCACCTGGATCAGTCTGATTGTGACTCCATATGCTCAAAGCATATGGGACACCAGGTCGTGTACATGTTTTTCACGGTACGAGCTCTTGGAGAGTGCCAGCAACTTTTAGATCTATCCCAGTAGATCTTTATTCCTAGAATAAAGGTTGCCTCTCCCAAGAATTTCTATGGAGAATTTCAATGAAAGTCAAGCTTTCACCGATAGTTAACATGGGAATGTTATTTCCAAGAAATAATACATCATCAATGTATAAGACATCCAATGTCAGTGCGCTCCCACTAACATTCTTATATACACAAGAATCATCTTCATTTTGAATGAAACTATATACCATTATGATCTTATCAAAACCTTGGTTCCAATAACACAATGCTTGCTTCAATCCATAAATGGATCGAATTAACTTGCAAACCTTGTTTGCATGTTTCGGCACGAAAAAACCTTCAGGATTTTGTAAGCATCCTCCAAAAGGTTTCTGTTAAGGAAAGCGGTTTTGACGTTCAACTGCCATATTTCATAAACGAAATATGCAACATTTTCAAGCATTATCCAAATGGATTTAATCATGGCAACGGGTAAAATGTTTCGTCGTAATCAACACCATGTTGATGACGATACCATTTCGCTACAAGCCTAACTTTGTACGTTTGTATGTTGCCATCCATGTTTGTCTTCACCATGAAGACCCATTTGCTACCAATAGGCACAATGCCTTCTGGTACATCAACCAGTATCCAAATTTGGTTGTATACATGGAATCCATTTTGGACTTCATGCCACTTTGCCATAAAAGGAGTCGATACCCTGTATCATTTCCTCATACGTAGTCGGTTCATTATCCTCAATAAGATTAATATCTACATGAGGTGAGATCAGAAACCCATACCTCCCAGGTTGTTTTCTGACTCTCTCCGACCTACGCGGTTCTTGTGTATTAGAAGATTGTGGTACAGATTCATCCCAGATGAACTGTTCGTGTTCCGTAAGGGGATCGGTGTCTGGAACAGTATTACTCTGATTTTCATCGAGTTCTACTTTCCTCCCACTTACCACTGCATTTAGGAATTCCTTTACAAGGAAAACCGCATGGAGAGCAACAAATATCTTTGTTCTCTTGTGAGTTGTGGAATTGGTTTCCCTAGGATAACCAATTACAAATAGGCATTTATCCGATTTGGATTATAGTTTGGTACCATCCAAACATATGCCCAGCATTCCCAAATCTTCAGGAATGAGAAACCCAGTTTCTTTCCTGTCCATATTTCATATGGAGTCTGTCCAACAGAGTTTGATGGAACCTTATTCAAAATAAGTATTGCACTATTCAATGTGTATCCCGCGAAGGAAATTGGTAGCTTGGTGCGACTCATCACTAACCTTACCATGTCTAATAAAGTCCAGTTTCTCCGTTCGGACACACCACTCAATTGAGGTGTTCCGGGAGGAGTCCACTATGAAAGAATACCATACTCTTTCAAGTAATCGAGAAACTTATTGCTCAATTATTTTCCATTGCGGTTCAACCGTAATATCTTAATACTTTTGGCCGTCTGTTTTTCTACTTCGTATCGAAACTATTTGAATTTATCAAAAGTTTCCGATTTGTGTTTCATAAGATACACATAACCATAACGCGATGCAACATCCGTAAAGGTTACGAAGTATTCATAACCACCTCTAGCCTAGCTAGACATGGGCCCATATTCGTCACCATGAATGAGGGGTATAACAACTCGGTGGCACGTACACCCTTTACCGCTAAAAGGGGTTTTAGGCACTTTACCTAATAAATAAGATTCGTAGACATCATATGATTAGGATAAAATCCGTCCAAGTATCCACTCTTTGAAAGTGTGGATATACGAGTCTTGTAAATGTGTCCCAGAAAATAATGCCACAAATAAGTCTCATCTGATTTAGTCAGTTTGTGCTTTTTTGTTTGTCATGTTATATGTTTGAGATTCATTTATATTCGAAATATAAATACTGTTATTCACATCTAATGTGTATATCTCAATATCATATTTATAAACAAAACACCCGGTGTTCAGGAACATAAAGGTATACCCGCAACGGGTTAAACTAGATATAGAGATAATGTTTCTAGTCAAACTAGGTACATTATAACAGTTTCCTAATTTAAGTACATGCCTAAATGGCAGTTCCAAAATTTAGGTTCCCACGGCCAAAACAGTGACTCTCGTCCCGTTTCTGACTCGCAGTTCGATCTCATCTGAAGCCAGTCTCCTGCTAGTCAGCAGATCCCGCACATCAGTACATATGTATGTATCACATCCAGTATCAAAATCCAATTTTAAAACTTCTAGTGGACACGTTTATTAAAATAACAAACATTCTTGAAGTCAGAGCCTTGCTCGACTTCACTTCCTTAATGTCTGCATTGTCCATACAGCAGTCACGCTTCCAGTGACCCCGTTTGCCATAGTTTAGGCAAACCCATTGCGATATGTCATTTGTCTTCCCAGAAGACTGTGACGATTTTGCCTTTGCCTTTTTCTTCACACCCTTAGAAGCCTTCGGCCCAGCCTTGGCCTTTTGGGATGTCGAAGTAAGATGCGTCTTGCACTTCTTGCCCTTTTGGAAGCTCTGGCTTTGATTCCTTGAGCATAGCCATTAACTCTCCAAGAGTTTTCTCTTGGTTAAAGATGAACCCGCCCGAGCTTTCGGGTAGAGACTATAAGATCAAATCTATGGAAGTCTCGACCTCGTAGGTAATACCTATCTTGTTAGGGTTGGTGCTCAGAGCGCCAATCCGCATCGTATTTATGTCTGATTCATTAATACGATCAATTCATTTTTCCATAATATTACTTATTTATGGTTGCACATCTTGTTTTTATATACGTATTCGATCTGATTATGATTAGATTGAAACTAAATGTGGTTTAGTGATATGTATATATTAAACAAAGGCCCGATAATATATAATGCAGTACACAGTTACAAAGGTAGTTTGTAATTGACATTGGGAAGTGTCGCTACTAAATATATATTATCAAATATAGTTCCCGGTCAAGATTTACTAACACGGGTCGGTTAGTCAAATCCGTTGAGACCAGTACATGTCGTATATCGAGACTTGCTCCGATGGTTTATCCCAATGAACCATGAGTATGTGGAGATTCGTATAGACGTGTAGGTGTTTATAGTGGATAAACATTGAACGACTCACCGAAGATTCTTAATGGATGGTACACCAACGTCAATAAGAATCTTCTCGGGTTGAGTAGCATAATGGTCTTTCGACTTGAGATACCACTGTGGATGTATGAGACATCCTCCACACTTAGATGACAGTCGCGTCACCGATCTATTAAGATCAGACCTCTGCCTGTTCGTTGGGTGTGGACCGATCCTCAGGATATCATGTGTGTGTCAAGATAGGATCCGTCAGTTCTGTGTACAGTGCATAGGTAGTCCATATGTGATTAGTAATCAGTTAAATCTATGGCTATAATATACTTCGGAAATGAGTTCCGAATGTTATTTATAAATTGCTAATAGAATCGTCGAGGGGATAATACCTATAGAGATTTGACGTTTACATCTATATCTCTGGTATTATCCGGATACCTATGACGGAGAGATTATACGTATGTAATGACCTCAACCTGTATGATTCAGCTAGTTTATCTGTGGTCGTCATAATTTACGGGTGGGTAAATTATGGACACAAAATTAGATTTTGTGACGGATATACCTGAATCTAGATAGTCTCACTAATGAAATATACTCGTAGAGTACTATGGCAACTTTTATGAATAATGATGATTATTTATAAATCTTTTAATCGTTAAACGAAAAATACATGCAAACGGGCCGAACCGTCATTTCCTAATTAAATTGTATTTGTATTTAATATATGATATTATATTAAATACACATTAATAAATTTTCAAATAAAGGTATTTGACATATATCATTTATATATATGTATTTGAGATATTTAAAGTAAATATAATACATATATTTGAGATATTTGTATTTAATTAATTATTTAATTATTTAATTGTTAAATGATTAATATATTTAAAATATAAATATTTCACCAAATGATAAAGTTAGGAAATGATTATAAGTGTAAATTGTTGACTTATACTTAAAGGAAAATGTTGTCAAAATAGTTTTGACTTCTTAAGATATTTGTTTTAAATTTTTTAAAATTGAAATATCAATTTCCTTTTCTTTTTGTCAAATTCGGCCAACACCCTAAAATAAATATAATTGTTATATTTTTGTGTTGCAATTGTTGATTTACTTTATTCATTAAATGATTTGATGATTAAAGTTGCAAGTTGACAAGTTGAATTTAAATGAAACAAAAATATAATATCTAGATATTATTGCCTCCAATTTCGGCCAAGGGCATTTTGGATGAGGTATATATTGTTTTGTTTCATCTTTTAGGGTTAGAGAAGTTCATTATATACCAAATAAACATAAAAGAAGATGAGAGAAAAGCTTGAAGGCTTAAAGAAGAAAGCTTGGAGAAATCATATTTTTGTAAGTTTTTTTTCAAAGTCTTCAACATGAAAATTGTTTCTAACATGCTTAGCATCCTTTTGTGTTGCTTTGGTGTTGTACCTCTTCTTATATTTTGTGTTTATTTTGGTTGTGAACTTTGATGAAAGATTGATGCATGTAAGTAAGCTTGAAATGGTTTCAAAACTTTAATTTTGATTTTTGGAAAATCAAGTTGCCATTCTAGAGTTGGTAAGCCACTCATTGGTGACCTATAATTGTTCTAGATTTGTTTCAAAGTGGTGAGTCTAGATTGGTGAAGTATTGAATGGATTAAAGTGTTGGATTTTAAAGATTTGGTAAAATTGCTCAATTTGATGAAATTGAAAAATTACGGTTCATAACCCACTCCAAATTTGGGGATTTTCATATATGTGATGTATTATGGTATGAATATGATGCATGTAAATTTTAGGTTGATTAGATTTGATCTTGGTTGTTTTGAACAAAAGGGACCAAATTGCAATTATTTGGAAAATTTGGGGGGGTTCAGGCAATTAGCTCAAAAATTGGGGATTTGTGTGAAATATGATTTTGATGCATTAGATGTGTTGAAAAACATTTTAGAAATGATTTAGAATCATTCAAAATTATATTTGATAATTTTTGGACTAAAATGATCAATTTACAAAATTATGGGGTAATTCGGTAATTACCAAGAAATATGATTTCTTGTGTAATTTTTCAGAATTTGATAATTGGTAATTAAATAAATAAGTTTATTTAATTATCCGAGAAAAAGTTTTGAAATCGGAAAATTTTGATTTTCCGCGATTCCGCTGCGTTACCGATATCCCGCCATAAAATCCCAACAAAATGGTATCAGAGCAAGTCTGATTCTTGGCCCCTTGATATGATTATGCCTTTTAAATTCAATGTTTAATTTATCTTTACTTGTTGCATGCATGCATTTATTTAATTTGATTAAATAAATTAAAAGAATCTTTTGCGAAAATCCCTAAATAATAAGGTTTTATGTAATTACGTATTTGATGCATATTACATGGTCCGTCTTGTCAATACAGTTTATGAATATTTTTCTGTGACTACATCGAGACCGTGCCTCTGCTGTGAGGGTGTAGCTGATAAAGATTTATTTATGCCGGATGTATATAAGATACTAGATAAATTCAAACGAAAGCGGAATCCTGAACGTGCCCTAGCTGTTAGAATTACGCAAGTAGCTTGAGTTTATCATTGATGAGTTTAACCTTGGTACGTCTCTTTGTGGGCCTGCCTTAGCAGTCACAATAAGAAACGACCAGGACCGGAAACCCAGGAGTCACAATGAGTGTGATTGACAATGAGTTGTCTACCTGTGAATATACGTAGGCGAGACCGTGCCTCTGCTGTGAGTCGAAATATATTCATGGGGTCCACTTCCCATTATGGAATTCGATTTAATTATTGAATTCTCGTTTCTGTTGGGGATTACGGTATTACGTAAAATAATGGGAGTGACTGTTAAGTTTAAAAAAATTCCATAACTTAGGCAGTGTGTATTATTATAGAAATTGCCGCTTGTTTGTTTTCCTTATTCTATTGTTTATATAGAATTGAACTTTTATTCACTGCACACATATTTTGATATGTTATCTGATTTGACTCTTGGTTGCAGTTATTCTAGAATAGGTTCTATATACAATTAGACTATGATATTATTAGATTGGTCTAAACCATCGGGAACTGTTGTTCCGATTTTCTTGAAAAATCAAGATGGTTAATGACTTAGTTTCTAAGTCATGATAGATAATCTAGATATATATCCCTTTTATGATATAATACTTTAGAGAGAATAGTTTCTTGTGCAGTAAGAATTGACACGAATAAGTTCATGTCTCGAGATTCTTGACTGGCATTAAGAAAGCCTCATTAGGTGTTTGTTTATCTTATAATGACGTTTCTTGACTTTAGCGACTTCTAGAAGTCACGTGTCTGACACCGTTTGCTAATCAATCATTTGCAATTGTTGTGGATAATTGAACGCAAACAGTAAAGCTTAAGAAATGAGATGTGTATAGAAAATATCGATTTTCACAATACGACAACTATAGGTATTGGATACCAGTTCTCCCGTTTAGTTATTTAAAATATTAGTTAACATTTGTTTTGATATTTGATATCGGAACTTGCGACTATTGGATAGTTACTTGTTCTTTATAAACAATTGTTATATATATTTTAAATATAACTAGTAGTGTCATTGAAGTAAAGATAAACATTAAGAAAAATTATTCGGTAAAATAAATAATTTAGAACGGTGCTTTTATGAGTTTAATCACTTAAGCATTAGATGCTTATTCTGTATGGTAAAGGATGGTTTGATACGAGATCACACCACACATCCTTATCCATTTAATGAATATTGTATTGAGGAAGGTGATTAAGATCTCGTTTAACTAATGATTGTCATTGGACCACCAGATTTATTTAACTGATACATCGGATGTATGTAGTTTAACAAATAATAATTTTTAAGGTAGTTTTCTTTATTTCGTAACTTAGTTGATGAATTGTCGTAACTTAGTTATGTGTTTATGAAAGAACACATATTGAACGTCTTGAAATGATCAAGAACATTCAATCTTTTCTGATGAAACGCAGATTGAACATTTTTGACTGGTTCAAAGATATTAAATCTGAAGTTTTTGAGAACTCTATCCTTAAAATTCATTACATGTCTTTGAACTGTTCAAAGATCTTTGATACGATCAAACATATGAATTTAAAGCAATTAGTTCTAAGGTTATTCAGTGAATATGATTCTTATTCAATATTATTCTTCCACGATTCCATATTGATGGAATTGAGTAGTGGGAGTAATCAAATCTTATATGATTTGATTCGTTCGATATTGAATGTTGCCGAATTAGTTTCAATACTCTTGGGGATATGCTCCAGTAACACTAGTTCATCTTTTAATTTAGGTTCCATTAATTTCTACAGTTACATATATGATATGTATAGATAGAAAATTTGAATCTTGAAAAGTTTGAGATTTGAATCTTTCTTTTATATAATAGTTATTTAATGGAAATTACTTACACCTCGGAGGTATAAGTAAGAGTTTATCGTTTATTCTGTTTAATAGAATATTTTATTCTATTTGATAGAATATCTTTCCTACGATCCTAAGTAATAAAATCGTTTTATTACTTGGAGTGTAACATCAGATGTTAACAATTGTAGAAAAGACTTGACTTATTGAAGTCAAATGTGAGAATGATAAATTATAATTGGAACTACGTAATTAATAAGATGAAACAACCCTTATACATCTTCCGTATAAGAATAATATGATAACAGAATCATTTATGAGTATTTGAGACTTAATGGTTCTATTATTTTCTTACCGAAGAAAATTATCCTATAACTTATAATGGAAGCGATATTTAATATCGATTCTGGAAGTTCATCATTGAACCATAGATCTAATATTGTTCATAGCTTACTACGATCAAGTTTTGAACTTGATTAAGCTTTAATTATGAATCGGTTCATGATTTGTGCTAATTGTTTGCGCATCAAAAGCAGTGTGAACTTATTAAAGGTTTGACCTTTATAATATGATAGTGAGAAAACTTATACTCAGCAATCTATTGTAGATTATGAGAAAACTTGTCTCTAGTCATGCTAATTGAAAAATTAAAGATAGATTGGTTAGTGTGTTAGCTTATAGAGCCTATTGTAGACTCGGATAAGTCTTCCGGAAATCTGTGTTCTCTATTTTTGATATCAGTCAGATTGTCTGATCTTGTCAAAGTATAGAGAATACATATATGATTGAAGGGTTAGTGGGAGCGTACAAATTACTTTCTAGTGTTATATATCCTAACATCATTATCATTACTATAGTAATAATGAGATGTTTGTAGGGTAAAAGGTTTACCCAAGTCTTCTTTACTCCGTGAAAGCAGTGAGGGTAGTCTCTGTTATATACGATATAAAGTTTTATATATAAGATATAAGACTAAGAGACTTGTTAGATACTCATATTAGTCATACATTAGATATGATCTAATAAATGACATAACTAGGCTATATGTATGACATTTAGTATAACTGTTTGACAGGTAATGTGTGTCTTGTATATAGTATTCATCTTTCGTAAAGGATGATTCCTTTTTCGAAAGAGATATTGATTAAAATGCCTAATCAATCTTATGTATCATTTGATGATGACATAATGAATACTTTATTATGTGCGATTAAAGATATCGATTTAATCGTAATTGTTATGAGTTATTTTGATATCATATAGACCATAGGATGGATCTTGAAACACATTCTTTGTGATCGTTGAGATATTAAGAACGAGTTTCTAATTCACAGAGAATACAGTCTGCAACCATTAGGGTCATATTAGTTTTGAGACTAATTATGACGTTAGACAGTCTACGTCATAAAGAGTCAGAAAAGATGCGGTGGGAGTGTCACCGAGGATTCTACTTTGTGAGTGGAATGAGATGCAACTTATGAAGTTGCATAGTGACCTGATAAATTAGAAGTTTTGTATTTCTATTGTGCTTGCGTTGTCATCATAGTATTTTGGATTTGAGCCCTAAATACTTGGACAACTCAGTAGCTGTAGCACAATACTTATGTAGCATCAGAGTCATATTAATGTATAATTTAGATTCTACAAAATATGAATGATGCTGGCTATGTGAAACGATGGAGTTTGTTTGACAAACTCAATATGTTACAGCGGACTTACTTCTTGTTGCCTACCTCTTAAGTGCTAGGTGAGCTTTTGAGAGCCATGAGTATATGATACACATTGAGATGTGTATATGATACTGTGGATTGGCACAAGAGCAAGTGGTAGAAATTATTGGGGTTGGTGCTCAGAGCGCCAATCCGCATCGTATTTATGTATGATTCATGAGTACGATCAATTCATTTTTCCATAATATTACTTATTTATGGTTGCACCTCTTGTTTTTATATACCTATTCGATCTGATTACGATTAGATTGAAACTAAATGTGGTTTAGTGATATGTATATATTAGACAAAGGTCCGATAATATATAATGCAGTACACAGTTACAAATGTAGTTTGTAATTGACATTGGGAAGTGTCACTGCTAAATATATATTATCAAATATAGTTCCCGGTCAAGATTTACTAACACGGGTCGGTTAGTCAAATCCGTTGAGACCAGTACATGTCGTATATCGAGACTTGGTCCGATGGTTTATCCCAATAAACCATGAGTATGGGGAGACTCGTATAGACGTGTAGGTGTTTATAGTGGATAAACACTGAACGACTCACCGAAGATTCTTAATGGATGGTACACCAACGTCAATAAGAATCTTCTCGGGTTGAGTAGCATAATGGTCTTTCGACTTGAGATACCATTGTGGATGTATGAGACATCCTCCACACTTAGATGGCAGTCACGTCACTGATCTATTAAGATCATACCTCCGCCTGTTCGTTGGGTGTGGACCGATCCTCAGGATATCATGTGTGTGTCAAGATAGGATCCGTCATTTCTGTGTACAGAGCATAGGTAGTCCATATGTGGTTAGCAATCAGTTAAATCTATGGTCATAGTATACTTCGGAAGTGAGTTCCAAATGTTATTTATAAATTGCTAATAGAATCGTCGAGGGGATAACACCTATAGAGATTTGATGTTTACATCTATATCTCTGGCATTATCCGGATACCTGTGACGGATGGATTATACGTATGCAATGACCTCGACCTGTATGATTCAGCTAGTTTATCTGTGGTCGTCATAATTTACGGGTGGGTAAATTATGGACACGAAATTGGATTTTGTGATGGATATACCTGAATCTAGAGAGTCTCACTAATGAAATATACTCGTAGAGCACTATGGCAACTTTTATGAATAATGATGATTATTTATAAATCATTTAATCGTTAAACGAAAAATACATGCAAACTGGCCGAACCGTCATTTCCTAATTAATGTGTATTTGTATTTAATATATGATATTATTAAATACACATTAATAAATTGTCAAATAAAGGTATTTGACATATATCATTTATATATATGTATTTGAGATATTTAAAGTAATATAATACATATATTTGAGATATTGTATTTAATTAATTATTTAATTATTTAATTGTTAAATGATTAATATAATTAAAATATAAATATCTCACCAAATGATAAAGTTAGGAAATGATTATAAGTGTAAATTGTTGACTTATACTTAAAGAAAAATGTTGTCAAAATAGTTTTGACTTCTTAAGATATTTATTTTAAATTGTTTTAAATTGAAATATCAATTTCCTTTTCTTTTTGTCAAATTCGGCCAACACCCTAAAATAAATATAATTGTTATATTTTTGAGTTGCAATTGTTGACTTACTTTATTCATTAAATGGTTTGATGATTAAAGTTGCAAGTTGACAAGTTGAATTTAAATGAAATAAAAATATAATATCTAGATATTATTGCCTCCAATTTCGGCCAAGGGCATTTTGGATGAGGTGTATATTGTTTTGTTTCATCTTTTAGGGTTAGAGAAGTTCAATAGATACCAAATAAACATAAAAGAAGATGAGAGAAAAGCTTGAAGGCCTAAAGAAGAAAGCTTGGAAAAATCATGTTTTTGTAAGTTTTTCTTCAAAGTCTTCAACATGAAAATTGTTTCAAACATGCACAGCATCCTTTTTTTGTTGCTTTGGTGTTGTCTCTCTTCTGATAGTTTGTGTTTATTTTGGTTGTGAACTTTGATGAAAGATTGATGCATGTAAGTAAGCTTGAAATGGTTTCAAAGCTTTACTTTTGATTTTTGGAAATCAAGTTGACATTCTAGAGTTGGTAAGCCACTCCTTGGTGACCTGTAATTGTTCTAGAGTTGTTTCAAAGTGTTGAGGCTAGATTGGTGAAGTATTGAATGGATTAAAGTGTTGGATTTTAAAGATTTAGTAAAATTACTCAATTTGATGAAATTGAAAAATTGGGGTTCATAACCCGCTCCAAATTTGGTGCTTTTCATATATGTGATGTATTATGGTATGAATATGATGCATGTAAAATTTTAGGTTGATTGGATTTGATCTTGGATTTTTTTGAACAAAAGGGACCAAATTACAATTAATTGGAAAATTTGGGGGTTTACGGCAATTAGCTCAAAAATTGGGGATTTGTGTGAAATCTGATTTTGATGCAATAGATGTGTTGAAAAACATTTTAGAAATGATTTAGAATCATTTAAAATTATATTTGATTATTTTTGGACTAAAATGATCAATTTACAAAGTTATGGGGTAATTCGGTAATTACCAAGAAATTTGATTTCTTGTGTAATTTTTGATAATTTGATAATTGTATAATTAATCCGAGAAAAAGTTTTGAAATCGGAAAATTTTGATTTTCCGCGATTCCGCTGCGTTATCGATATCCCGCCATAAAACCCCAACACAGCTAACCTATCTATTCGATGTCAGCAATCATCTGCGACACCTAGTGCTCGATAGATGTACCCTCTGACATACGCGAGCGAAAGAGCTTCCTTTTGCAATTCGTACTTCTGAGATCTAAGATTAGATATGTGAAGATCCTTCAATTTCAACATCATACTATAAGGATTCAATCCTTTGTTCTGACGACGAAATTAAGGTGTCATTGCAGCAAGCATGACAGATTGAGCACTAAAGTTATCATCACGATGAGTCTTCTAAAGCTCATGTTCTACTATTTGCTCAACTTCGGGCTCAG
This sequence comes from Zanthoxylum bungeanum, assembly GCA_019454045.1. Classification (NCBI taxonomy): domain Eukaryota; kingdom Viridiplantae; phylum Streptophyta; class Magnoliopsida; order Sapindales; family Rutaceae; genus Zanthoxylum; species Zanthoxylum bungeanum. Next base: position 23,031 of record SKCR01038530.1, on the reverse strand, counting down.
GCCCGAGAGGTTTCTCTATCCAATAGAGTAACTTCTCAGCTCCAAGTACTATCCTGAGATTCATTTCCAATCGGGAAAATTGTGTCGTTAAATACATTTTTCACCTAAGATTATGTCTTGTGACGCTAATCTTTCCAGTTATATTGATTGCTATAGTCCAACTATCCAATCATGATTTCGGGTACAATCAAATGTAATGATTACTATAATTCAGCTATATGACCAACTACAAATGAAGTAGTGTGTTGTACAGTCTAACTGTTCAACGAAAGCAATATTAAATATTAGTCCAACTAATATATTATAACTACGATAAATAAAATAAAATAGCGCGTATTGGCAAGTATTTAAATGAAATTGCAAATTTAATACTTGCCTCACACTATTTTTCGGCGAGCCTCTAACCCTCTGTGGAGTACTCGGGAAACCTAGTTTCCTAGTGGGCTAGGATCCCGTTAAATAACACACAACCTTGACTTTGGTCAACAAGTTGTATGAAACTTAACTAGGTATATCTCTAAGATCAATTGGATCTCATCCAATTCCTAGATCCAGTAGGTGGACATCCAAGTCCGAAATATATATCCAATTTATGTAAATATATCCAATATATTTCCTAACCTTTTTTCCTCTAAATCAACTAAGCCTTGGCTTTGGCTTAACAAGCTTAATGATTCTAGTTAAGCGCAACCCATTGACAGTGGGAAAGCTTCGTAATCGAGGTCGATGAACAAGAAGTGACCTTGACTTTGGCCAACAAGTCACAACTGCCCAAGAAAAGCGATATATAACGAAGCTTACGTGGTTCAAACACATCCGGGATGGACAAAGGTCTTGACTTTGGCCAACAAACCAATGCCAATCTTGGATCTTGAGAGAGAACCACTCAATGGAAGGAAAAACACTTAATATTTGATGAGGGTTTTTCACGTAAATTGGAAACCAATTTATTATCTTTGATTAGGTCTCATCATACACCCTTAAGCATGCATTCTAAAAGCATAATAAGGCGCGAATAAAATTAATAATGATATGCGGATGGATATATAACAAACTTTGTTCTTAGAACAAATCTCTCCATTTCCTCTCTCCCGCTAGCACTATTCTTACTTCTACCCAATTACATAATACTTCTAAAGAAACCTCATTTACATTGAGGGGAATTGGTGAGAAGAGAAATACAAAGAGAATAGAGATAATAGGCTGGACACGCAGGTCCAATTTAATAAATTCTAAATTTATTACAACAATTTTCAAAATTGCCCTCACCCTTCTAATATCCATCCGATATACATTATTCATTCAATACATCCATGTATTCACACAAAGCATGTTATTCAATCAATCTAATCCAATTAATTAATCTTTGAATTAATGACCATCCAATGTTCAAACAACGATTTGATTTGCGCGAGTCTAACTCGTTTAAGAATAAATACTCAAAGTACGTATTCTTGAATTATATCGAACTACAATTTTAAATCCAATTTAATTTGTATTCAATACTAATTCAAAATTAATTCCAAATTAAATAATTACACTTATTTATGTGTCTTTTAGAGTTAGATTCTAAATCCAATCTTAATGGGTCTCAAAGGCCCAATTAGTATCCAATACTATTTAATTAAAGTCCAATGGGCTTTTAATTAATTCGTTAGGCATTGGCTTTGGCCATTATGGATCAAACCCAAGATGCCAAGGCCCAATTAGGAATCACCCTATGCCAAAAATCAATTTAGGCCCATTAGACCTAATTAAATTATTAAAGGCCCAATAGTCATATTTGGACTTTATGGAAATGGTTTTAGGCCCAATTGGATCCAACCCAATTGTCCAAAATCAAACTTGGCCCAACCAAGCCATTAAGCCCAATTACAACAATTAAATTAATACATTATTCCAAATTACATATTAATCCAATCTTCAAGTGTAATTAATATAATTAATCAACTAATCTAATGTTTCCAAAACACTAATTAATCCAATTTAATCATGCTCAACATTTCCAATTCATGTCCAACATAAATTGAAGCAAAATCAATTTATTACATGCTTCACACTCCACGGTAATAGGGCACAAAATAATACTCAATTTGATTTCAATCCAATTAAATCAACATACAAGATTTATTTCATGCTTTAAACATATCCAATTGTCTAAAATCAAAAAATTACCATGGGTGTTCCTAGGGCATACATTCGACCATGCTAAGAATTTGAGGATTTTTGATATAATCAGTAGTTCACAAATCCAACAATGCACAAATCCAATTCAACATCATATAAACATAACCTAACCATCAATTTAGGCAAATCAAGCTCCAAGCCAAAAATCCCAAATTAAAGTATACGAACCCTAGATTTTCAAATCAAACTTAGGATGGCTCTAATACCATTGTTAGTGTTCCTAGAACATGCCACAAGATCTCTAAGAGTGATTCGTGTGAGAATAAAAGAGGAGTTGCGGAAATACTCACAATGCTAAGTAAATATTCAAAATATTTAAAGGATGTAATGGAAGCTCCAAGCCTTCAAATTGAATTCCAAACTCTAGGATTAGTTTCCATATCACCTCATTTGTCTCCTTAAGTGCTATCTTGCTTGAATTTTTACAACAAAAATCCATGGAGGGAGAGAGGAGCTGACGGTTTTTGCTTGGAGGAGAGAATGAATAGTGCATTTTTTATTTCCAAAATCTAATGCAAAATAATTACTTCCTAAGTTACTTAAGTGTGTTGTGTAAGTTAAATGAATCACATTTAATAAAGCCAACCACCTCCATCACTCTTATGACTACTTGATGTAAGTCAAGTGTCAAGTTGATGTAAGTTGGTGGACCCCACTTTAAATTCAAAATTCAAGTGGGCTTGCTCACACACTTCGGGCTCGGGTTCGTTTAATCTGATTAAACAAATTTTCCGTTGCGACGTAATTAAATCCAATTTAATTAAATAATAATGCCTCGCAAAATTATTACGAAAGTCGCTCGCAAATTAATTCCAAATTAATTCGTTCGCACGAATTAAAATCTAATTTTAATTCTGCATTGAAATCCAATTTCAATTAATATATCTAATATATTATTTTAGCCCAATTAATTAAATAGTAAAATCTAATTTCACTATTAAATTCACTTTGCGATTAATTCCAAATTAATAACGTTCTCTCTTCTTCATGAATTAATCCCAGATTAATTCACGACGCAATTAATCCCAGATTAATTCTTGCCGTAATTAATCACAGATTAATTTTCTCTCTCATAATTAATCCCAGATTAATTCTGTTCGAGTCAAATGTCATCGGTGAATCTTTGGGAAGCAACCCAAGAGATCCCTGGATATGTTGGCAGTAAATACGATCATCAGACTATCCGAACACGTGCGTACCCGCTACCACATTCTTACCGATTTACAAGAGATGGTTGGCTTCTAGCAAAGCACCATGCCTACCCAATTCTCCAGAAATATTCTTTAAAAGAATATATAATCTTTATCAGGCGTAGTATACAGTGTATTGCGTATTACGATCCAGTATCAGATGTCACATGTTAGGCCTAAGGCTGGAATTGTGTCTGCCCCGTACGAAACATATATCGGATCACTGGGAACTAGTCTCTATAATCGGATAATCATGACCTAGTCATATTATCCCGATGATTGTAGTACTTAAGAGTACTAGTTCCGTATCCTACGTGATCATCATCTCCATATGACCGAAGTGATACTTCCATCTTGACATCACACCCAATACACTACGATTCTCAGTAAACCTAGAAGAGGCGTACACAGAACCTGTTAAAGCCCCGGACGACCAAAACCAAAGTGTACTGATTGTCGCAAGTATTAGCGATGCAAGTTTCAGGTTAAGACCAAATACACCTACCCTGATTCGGATTCCCATAGACACATAGTCATACTACCAATGGGATTCCGATGGGTCTATCCAGAGCGAAGCTGTTCCCGTATCATCGGTAAAAAGAACATCATATCACACTTGCATAAGTATCCAATACTTAAATATATGAGAACTATGCTGTTAAGCTTCCATAACGCGCACAAGTGCAATACTAGCCTATTCTGCATTATCGATGTCCAGTCTCGATAATACTACGACTAGGGATATTTAATGATTAAACCTTTCGTGAATTAATACTGTCTCATATCTTATTAATCTGGTACTAATCATATGGACTTTTATCATTTATATATCCAAGTTATCTAATTACAAAATGATAAAAGAGCAATTTCCTTTGTCACATAGTTAATTTTGTACAAGAACACCATGTCCTTTACAAAATAGTGATGCTATGGGTCATAATTGTCCAATAGGCCTAATGTATCATGCCTTGACACAATGATGACATACAAGCACCAACCTCATATGAGAGCGAATTTTACCCAACACACCTCTAAATTGAGGTTGGTGATGAGTGATATTTATATCACTATTTCCCACTCATTTAACCTAATATTTTGTATAGTTTCTTGAGTTTTGTGAACGTTTTGATATGTTTTGTGTTATTTTATAGATAAAATAAATTTTGGAAAGCATTGGAGGCAATTTGGGGCAAAAACGGACAAAAATGCGTCAACAGGGATATTTTGGTCTTTTGCGCGTCACGACGCCCAGACTTCCGCGTCGCGACGTCTAAAATACGCCGAACAGTGCTAACGTGCGCCGGGTCCACAAATCAGAATCTGAGAAAAGTTTGACTTTGCTAAAATGCGCCGTGCCACGTGTCACCATCACAGCCGATCTGCTAACGTGCGCCGTGCCACGTGTCATCATCATATGCTGCCGACACTCAGAGTTGACACGTGTCGCCTCGTCATCAGCCATGTCATCGGTCAAAAAGTCAACATCGCCATGTGTCACGCCACATCACCGCCACGTCACCGCCACGTCAGCATCAATAATTGAGTATCCTATCCTTATCTGACACGTGGCGGATAAGAATCTCAACGACCAATCAGAAGCCGCCACGTGTCACAATAATTGAAGCCCAACCACTCTGCCACGTGTCACCTTATCATCTTATCCAGAATCTTCAAACCAGCGAACCAGAATGTGCCACGTCGACAAATCCGGCGTCGCGACGCTGGAACCAAATTTTTCTATAAATTGAGCTCGAGATTTCAGAATTCAGTGCACCTTCCTCTCTCTTCAATTCCTTCTAAAGAGAGAGCTTCTCTCTCTAGATTCTTTAGTTTTTAGTTTTTTTTTTATTTTTAGTTTTTAGTTTTGTAAATAATTTTAATTACTTTTTGTAATAATAGTAATTTTATTTTTACTTTTTACTTTTTACTTTTTACAGTTTTTACTATTTACCATGAGGAGGTAACTTCTCCAGCTAGGGTGAAAGGTAATTTTTTTACTGTTACTATTTAGATTAATCTCCCTTAAAAATAATATATTCACTATTTAAAATATTGACTTAAAAAGGATACCGCCAGATTGGTCGGTTGGTAATTCATTTTAATCTGGTTTAAACCTGACTAATAAAGGATACCGCCAGATTGGTCGGTTGGCAATTTAATTTTGGTTCCGCCTTTATGGCTGGTTGGACTTAATTTGACTTAATCAGGATACCGCCTATATGGTCGGTTGGTATTATTATCACAAGTTTATATATTATTTTATGGGAGATATCTAAATTAGTAGTAGTAAAAGTAATTCCTTTTACCTTAGCATTTTATTTTATTTTACTTTTCAGTCTTACTTTATGTCTTTTACTTTTCAGTATTTTTACTTTATGTCTTTTACTTTTAAGTTGTTACTAACCCTAGTTATGTGTTAATTATCTGGGGTTGTGATGAATTCTATTATCACCGGTTTATAAGGGGTTATTTTATAGTTTGGGTAATTTAAAGGTTTACTTATTAAGTCTTAAGCTTAATGCTTCTTGTTGTCTGATCACCAATAAGATTGATGTGGTAAATCTAAAATGAACTAGACATAGGGATTTTAGGTTTCAGCCTTAGACTTAATAGCCCACGATCTTCCTTGAGGATAGATAACCCTTTAATAGATTTCCTTACAGGATAGGAATATACCTGTCGGGCGGGGGTAGCCATAATTGGAACTTAAACTTAATGAATCCAGATAATTTGGTTGACATAGACATATGGTTCAATTGGGTTAAACTGGGTATTTGCGTCTGACCATCGACATAGGATTTTGCATAATTTAGTGTTCCAGGTTAGTAAACTGATTTATTACACAAACATAAAATAACCACTTCATCTTTTAAATGATATTAGAAGGATTCACAACCCTAGATCTTTGTGTCTTTTGTTATTTTCCTTAGTATTTTCTTTTGTCTTTTTATTTATTTATTTATTTTGTAAAACCACTTTCAACCAATCAAACAATCATTCTCTTCTCCATTTAATTAGATATTTGTAAATAAATAGATTCAATAATTAATAACAACAGTAGGAATTAAGTCCTCGTGGGATCGATATTTTTATACTACTTGAACGATACGTACGCTTGCGTTATACGTGTGTGTTTACGCCGGTCAGTTGGGACACAAGATGAGGAACAATAAGAGGAACCACATGACTAGAATCCATTGAATTTTTACCTAAGTCATGTTTAGTAATGATTGGTATAGCTCTAGACGTTGACGCTTTATCACAATTAGACTCAACACTAATCCCTAACATGCGGTCTAGTTTCTTATTCCCACTAGAAACTACAGAGAACTGGGTTCTAGCATCTTCAAGTTCAGCTTCTAAAGTTTGGACTCAATAAACTAGCACTTCATTCCTCTCCTCAAGGTCATCAATCATTAAAAGGCTCTGCTCAAACTTAGCTTGAGCTTCATTCTTTTATAGATCCATTTCTTTAAGCCTCTTATTGACCTCTGTATTCACCTTCTTGATAGCTAAACTCTCATTGAACAATTCAGTGTAGACTACCTAAAGATTGTCTTCATCTACAGACTCATCGTGAGATAATTCTGAATCAGCATCACTAACATTATCCTCTCTCTCACCAGACACAATAGCATTAAAGGCCATAAAATTGCTCTTATGCTTAGGAGACTCATCAGAAGTATAGCCACCTTCTGAATCACTAAGAGAGTCTGCCATGACTTTATTGCCTTTAGATTTAAGGTATGTGGGACACTCAGATCTAATATGTTCATACCCTTCACACTCATGGCATTGAATACCACGAGGTTTGCTACCTCTCTCTTCTCTAGACTCTCTCTTACTATGTCTACTCTCTCTAAACTTATCCTTCATATCCCTATCACGACCACTCTTCTTCAACTTAAGAAATTTCTTAAACCTCTTCGTAAATATGGCCAAATCATGATATGTGAGATTATGAGATTATCACCATCATCATCGCTTGATGAATCATGGACAACTTCCTTCGTGATCTTCATCGCTATAGTCTTGAGCTTTTTATAACCTGGAAGTTTCTTTTCATGCACCTGCATTCTTCCATAAGGTCCTCTAATTTAAGTCGATCTAAGTCATTGCTTTCCTCGATGGCAGTGATCTTAGGTAGGAACTTTTTAGGCATGGATCTAAGGATTTTTCTCACTATCATACTAGTAGGAATAGTCTCCCATAGGTTGAAACTTGAGTTAACGATATCGTTAATCTCAGTATAAAATTCATCAAAGGTCTTATCATCGTTCATTTTAGCGACCTCAAACCTAGTGGCAAGCTCTTGGAGTCTATTATTTTTAACAGACAATGTACCCTCATGCATGGTCTGAAGGATGTCCCAAGCATCCTAAATTATCTCACACATTGAGATTCTCCTAAACTCAGTAGAGCACACAACACAATGAATGGCATGAATTGCATTAATTACCTTATTGTTCCTGTTGCTAGCGTCAAACTCATCATTAGTCCACGTCAGTTTATATTTAAGGGAAGAGCCCCCATCAACCATAACTACGGGAGGTTTCCACTCGTACTCTCCTGACATCCAGACTCTCTTATCTAAGGATTTAGGAACGCTCTCATGTGAACCTTCCAATGCAAATACTTTATCCCATCAAAGAAAGAAGAACAGTTTAAGGCTTGGCTTCTTTCCATAGCTAAAAGGGTCAAGAATCGTTTTCAGGCTCTGATACCAATTGAAAGTTCGTAATTATCCTAGGTTCTGACCTTATATGGAATTAACACAATAAATCAAGACAAGTCATGATTATTGTTTCTATGGATTCCTAACAAGCAATCTTAAATCTATACAATTATAATGTAATGCCAAATATTAAATCAATAACACAAAATAAAGCGACAAATAAAATCAACACCATAAATCAACACAATAATTTTGGTGACGAAGTGCAAAACTCATGCGAGTAAAAAACCACTCTGGGTATCTCGGCTACCAATTCAAAATCCACTATAATAGAGAAATACTTACACCGATGGTAAAAGACCTATGGTGGCAACTTTACTGACTCTAATACCTCTAGACTGCAAGAACTCTGAAGGATTAGGAAGTTGGGTTTTTTGTATTGATGGTAAATCAAAGATGAATCTCACAAAAATCAAAGAAGAGAAGGAAAACAAAGAAGTCTTCAAGGTGAGAAAAGATTAGGTTGAAAAGCTATGAAAGGTTTTAGGCTTTGATCAATGTGTTTCCAACCCTTATGGAGGTGGCTCATTGTTTGTTTTATATAGGTAGGGCAAAAACAAGGGTTTCCTAGGGCTAATTTGGCTTTAAAACATGTGTAAAATAACCTACTTATGCACGGACGTTCGAACGCACATCAAACGCAACTCAAACTTAAAGTTTCTGCCTCCAAGCATCCGAACGCAAATACGAACGCAACTCGAACACATGTCACAGATGGGTTTTGAGGTGCAATTTAAAACGCTTGTAACTTTCTCGTCCCTTGGCCAAATCATACGTTCTTTATATGTACACGACCGTATTCGAGCTACTTTCCAATGATCTCATGTCAATTGGAGCTCTGAAATATTCAAAAATATAAACGTTGCTCTGATATCTAAATCTCATACTGTCCAAATACTTGTAAAATTACTCTGAGATCTTCAAGACTCATTACAACTCAATTGAACTTATTTTGTTACGGAAATTACTAATAAAAATGGAACTAATACCAAGACATAGACCAGATTGTTGAAAGTGACACAAAAAGTGAAAAAGATTATAAACTGATAATGGAGATAAAAAAAGGGCCATAAGGACACTAGTAAGATATGGATATGTTGATTTAATAGCATATGTCATATTAGCAACATAAGAGCTTTATAATAAGCCCATAAATTATAAGGAAGTTATACTGAGTAAAAACAAGAAACAGTGGGTGGAGGTAATGGAAGATGAGTTGGAATCCCTAAAGAAAAACCAGACATGGGAACTTGTGAAAAAATCAGAAGACAGGAAAGTTGTAGGGTACAAATGGGTGTACAAACTCAATGAGGGTACCACACAGATGGAGCCTTGGAAGTTTAAATCCAGATTGATAGTAAAGGGCTTCACACGGAAATAAGGCATAAATTTTCATAATATCTTCTCTCCAGTGGTGAAACACACTTCAATAAGGGTTCTAATAGTCCTAGTGGCACACCTTGACCTGGAATTGGAACAAATGGATGTTAAGACAACCTTCCTACATGGAGAATTGGAAGAAGTCATTTATATGAAACAACCAGATGGCTATAAAGAGAAGGGTAAGGAAGACAATGTGTGTTTACTCAATAAATCTCTGTATGAGTTCAAATAGTGGTATACGTTATACAAATTCAAAAAAAAAAATAAAGAACAAATGAATTTATTTATAATATATGATAAAATTTTATTAAATTAATGTACGAACGATATGATACAACTTTTTATCCTACACTAACTCCAACAAATTGGTAAGAGAAGATGAGCAAATTTGGGGTCCAAAAGTTGAAGTCTCTTGAACCCACACAAAATTTCAAAAGCTAAAGTAACCCATTTTTGAAATCCATACTAAGTAGCAACTATCACATCCAATCACATATTAGATCATATGAAACTTTCCCTACGCAATGTAAGGCATGAACAAAAGCGAATCATAGATGACTCTTGCCTTAAGCAAAGGCCTTTGTCAGTCTAACTACACCTATAATTTGTCAAGTAGAATTACTAAAACCATTTGTTTCCCTTTTACACATGTGCTGATTTTTGTGATAACAAAAGCAAAAAGTTGGTTTGGTGATTTAACAATCACCATTGATTGATCAGTTTTATTCTGTTTTCATTTTCAGATGATAATTTCTCTCTCTCTCTCTCCTTCACAATTGCTTTTTCTGCAGTAGCATCAAAACAAACAAAGTCCAGTCTGTATAGCTAAAATTCAAAGACTCCCTGGCCCCTGCTGCAACTTGTGCTGTGGTAGTACTATCTGATAACACTCACCATGAATTCAACCAAAAACAAACATAATTTTGTGGGGAAAAATCTATGGCCTCATTAAATTGAACATAATTTTGTGGGGAAAAATCTAGGGCCTCATTAAATTGAATGTACCAAAAGTGATGCAATTGCATACAGATGACAGTACCTTAAAAAAAAAACTAGCAGAGCAAAAGAGAGAACTCGACAACACCAGAAAGAGGCAATGCATGATTCATGCATGCTCAAAGAAAGCACATTGCATAGAGAATAGAGCTGATATTTTTGGATTTTTGCTTCTTGTTGTTTCTATAATGTTGGCCCATAATTCAAGATACCAAAATACAAGATAAAATTTGCTTACCATAATTCATATAACATACCCAGCTAATAAATTGAGGTGGAAAAAATCAAAACTGGTCTCATAAATCCTCTTGTACCTAAATTGTTATAGATGATAATCTTTTTTCTGCTAATTATGATGAACATATAGTGCACAAATTATGTTATATTGTTAGGTTTTGTCCTAACTAAGCTTAATTAATCGTAGGTATTCCTAATTAGTTATTAAGTTGAATTCTCGATCTTATAATTACGTCACGAGCGATAATATATGATTAAGTCTTTTGACCTCATTTATACAATGCATCTTTATACAAATAAATAAATAGAGCTAACTTTTTTGCATTTATTCAGATCATTTTAACATACAAAAAAAAAAAAAAAGACTCACTCTTGTCATTTTCTGGTCATTATTCATCTCCCAGGTTATTCATATACCATTATGATATGGTTGGTATATGACCCAAAATCCTAAGATTAATAAAGCAAAATAACTAAAATGACTTTTCCCCTAACTCTTTTATATTATATTCATCTTTTGATGTGTGACTCTCTTTATAGAGCGCTAGCGACCTCAGTCTGCAAAGTTGTACCATTGAACCCCCCTTGCTGCTGTGTTGCTTCCTCGTCAACCTCCCATGTTGCTTTGGCTATCACTCCATCATGCATAGGCACGTACTCCTAATAAAAAATTAATCAAGATGTTTTTAGTATTAGGGACACAGCTACAGTATCCATATGGAGGCATTGCAATTGAAATAATAATCATTGAACTTGAAACTGGTGGAATTGAATTTGAAAGTTCTTAGATTTGGATATCAACTTCAATGGCCGGTATGGGTACTGGGTTACATCGGCGAAAACCTAGTATTAGACAATAAAATAATGATATACTTACTCACATTTTTCCTGAATTGTATCCCAACTCTCTCACTGTAGCTACAGTGAGCTACAGTAATTCACTGTAGCTATAGTGAGAGAGTTGAGATAAAATTAAGTAAAAATGTGAGTAAATTTATCATTTTTGTAGACAATAACTAAAAAAATGTTTGAATAATAGTAAAATGAGTAAAGTAAAAGCAAATTCAAAACAAACCACCTCAAGTTTTTGAACAAGTTCTTTGGCATTTGGTGCTGAGACAATGATGTTGCGCTCAGAAGGCAGGATAAAGCCATCATCAACGGCTTTGTCAATGAAAGTGAGAAGTAAGTTATAGTAACCATCAACATTCAGCAAACCCACCTGCATCAAATCATTGGAAATGAACCCAAAAGTCAAGTTCTTTAACCAAAAGAAGATAATTATTGTTTTACACAATTGGGTTTGTTTGAAACACTTACAGGCTTATCATGGATACCCAGTTGAGCCCATGTGATTACTTCTAATAACTCCTCCAAAGTTCCATATCCACCTGAAACAAATTAAAGCATTGATCATAAGGACTAAAATGTTGTGTTCGATGGGAGCAAAAAAAAGGGGAAAATTAACGAAACTGTCATTATGTTTGGGGAAATTAAACGAAACATTTTAATGTTTTAAAATTAAGTTAAAATCTTCTCTTATTTAAAAATTCCGAATTTTAAACTTAAAGATTATGAATCTTGATCGAGATTCTGGCTCTTTGATCAATCGGATCGTCCCAATTCAAAAAAATGGTCGAGATTCGAGATGATTTTCTGTCCCGTATCACAATCAGGACGAGACACGACAATATTGATTCGGAAAGTGATGTCTCGTTTGCTATCTCTATCTCATGTTTTATAATATCAATCAAAATATTTATAGTAAAACCTGATGTATGAGGGTTTCACTTAATTTTAAAACATTAAGGAGAATGAATAAAATATTTTAGTCATACTAAAATGTTGCGTTTCATGAGAGCAAAAAAGGGAAAAATGAACGAAATTCTCATTATGTTTGGTGAAATTAACGAAACACTTTTAATATTTTAAAACTAAACGAGACTCTCCTAATACTTAAAAATCCTGAATTTTAATCTTAAAGATTTTGAATCTCGATATGGATTCAGGATCCCTAATCATCATATCGTCCCGATTTTTTTTAAAAAGGACGAGATTCGAGGTGTTTTTTTTATTCCGTATCACAATCGAGACGGGACATGACGAGATTGATTCGGGAAAAGATGTTATGTTTGTTATCCCCACCTCATATTTTACTATACCAATCAAAATATTTATAATAAAACACGATCGATGTATTAGGTTTTCCATTAATTTTAAAACATTAAGAAGGTTTAGTTTAATTTCACCCCACAAAAGATTTTGCTTTTTCTGGAGCAAAAAGGGGGAGAGATGGGACCTGGAAGAGCAATGAAGCAATCAGAGTAGCGGGCCATTTCGGCTTTCCTTTGATGCATGTCAGCTACTTGCCTTAATTCTCCAACCGTTTCACCAGTTATCTTTGTCAAACATCATCATCATTTTTAGCTCAAAGACTCAATTTTATACTCAAAAATTAAAAAAATTTAAACCAAAGACACCCAAAAAAAATATTTTTTTTTAATACCTCTTTGATCATCAAAGTCGTTGGAATAATCCTAGAATGAATATATTCCCCCCAAAAAAAAAAAAAAAAAACCTTAAGGTTAGTTCGTGAGAAGAAGAAAAAAAATGCCCATAAAAATGAAAAAAGCTTCCTTTTTTTACCCAAGAACATTTCCTCCATCATGATGAACAGCTTTAGAAACTAAACCCATCAAGCCAACGCTACCACCACCATAAACAAGATCCAGCCTCCTTGCAACCTTTACGTATAACAAAAAAAAAAAAGGAAGATATTATTAGAGAAAGATGACAAGTAAAATGAAAAAAAAAAGCATAAGCTCTGAGGTTATAATTATATAAGGGGTACCAGTTCATGGGCTAAGTCAATGGCAGCATCACTATAGCAATTTTTCTTGCCAGTGTTGCTGCCACAAAACACACAACCCTCTTGAATTTTGAACTTTTCACAACTTTCCCCTCCATTTCTTCAGCAAAGATTTTTGTATTCCCACTCCACTGAAGAAAGTTTGAGACAAGCAGTTTTTGCTTTTCTTGTTACTCAGATAGAAATCAAAATGGTACATGCCACTATATATAGACTCCAAATATATATATTTTTTTTAATAGATATTCAAGATATTGACTCTTCTCATGTTGAATTCAAAAAGTTTTTAAATTGAAGGGGAATATATTTTAATTTAAAATTTTGAATTAAATAAAAAGTTTAAAAGAATAGTGATATATGTAAAAAAAAGAAAAAAAATTAAAGGGTGACAAAATTTAATTATAAAATACTAGTACTCTCTGGCTTAAAATATTTTAACCTAAAGTATTAATATTTGTAATTGAATTTTGTCACTCTTTTATCTCCCTTTTATACAAATATCATTTTCCATTCTAAAATTTATGTCATTTATTTAAGTCTAAATTGATGATAAATCCTTTGGTCTTGATTTAATGATCTGTCACTACAAAAATTAGACCCTTTAGCGTCGAAATAATTCGACGCCATAAGTCAAAGTTTCGACGCAAAATAAAATTTGTGTCGAAATAATTAGACGCTAAAAATGGACGCCGAAATGTCGACGACAATCACTTTTAGCGTCGAAATAAATAAATGCGACGCTAAAAACTATATATTTGCGTCCAATTTTTTTCGACGCTAAATTAAATATTTTGACGCTATAGGTTATATTTAGCGACGACATAATGCGACGCTAAAAGTTAACCTTTTAGCGTCGACATGTTTCGACGCTTAAGTATATTAAAAAAGTAATATCTGTATATTTACAGCGGCGATTTTTTTGTTCATATTAGCGTCGAAATTTTCGACGCCAAAAGTCAATTTTTAGCGTCGAATTAGTCGACGCTAATAGTTAAAAAAAAATTTTTTTAAAAAATTATTAATTTGCTTCTTTTTGGTCTAAAATATTTAATTTAATTGAAAAAAATCTGATTAATAACAGAATTACGAAATATTATAATAATTATTTTATTGAAATTTGTTTTAGAAAAAAACAATTATATTAAATCTATTTGTTCAAAATGTTTATACAAAACCAAATATAAAATTAATTGCTACTGTGATGGGGGACGCTCGAGCCCGATGCACCCTGACTGATTGAGGCCTCCAACATCTGACGGAAAACCAGCATTTGCTGTTCCAAGTGCTTCATCTTCTTCTCGTGATCCACCGTGACCTGTTCTAACTTCTCCTTAGCCCGCTTCAGCTCGTCTCGGGTGGTGGCTAGCTCGTCTTTGGTGGTGACTAACTCGTCTCGAAGAGAGACGTTGTCCGAATTAAAAGTATTGCGTGCAGATGACGTCGGGTTCTTACGAGTGCCAAGGCCAACGTTGTAAGCTGTCTGATTCTTGAAAACCAATTGCGATAACTGCTCATCTGGTATGGGGTCGGACCATGTCTCCTGAGTTTGATGTTGGAGTTCATCATTTCGTTCTGTTTCAAAAAATAAGTTAATATTAGAATTTGAGAAAAAAATTAACATATATAATATTAATTATTTTATTTTAAAAACTGAAACTTACATAGCAGCGTTCGGCTTCTTCATTTATCCATTTGTTCCTCTCATTGTAATGCGTCACACGGAAAAAATCTGGAAATGATTGCACCTCACATGTGCTACTCTGTTATAAACAGAAAATAAATTCAATATTATTCCACATTAGTAAAAACAATGAACTGTTAAATTTTACGTTAGGATATATTTACCTCAGAATTTTCGGCACGATGTTTGATAAATGGCTTCGAACCTCCACGGTGGTTAAAACGCAAGTGACTTCGATTTTCCACATTTGTGTGACATTTATCCTGCATTTACCAACACTGTAAGTACCGAAAAGAAAGACAATTATAAATTTCCGTTTATTTCAAAATTTACCTCGTGTTTTTTGTTAGACCAAAGCTCACATAAGAATGTCCAGTCTTGTTCCTCTATAAAATTAGGCTTGTGTTGTGGAGCATCTGAAGGTCCATGTTTGTCGAATATTGGTTTCAGGACTTTTGTCATATAATCTTTATAACTTTTCCCCATTTGGTAGTCAATATATTGTTGGACATTCACTTTGGTCAGATCGAAATTGAACCACTCCTACATGAAAATTTGAGTAAATTGTTATTAAAAATAAAAATGTTAAATAACATACAATATCGAAAACTTACAAGTAACGAAGGGAATAGCTGGTTCATTTTCGTCTCCCACGGTATCTTTCTCCAAGAAACGTAGTTTTGGGGAGCTTCATATCGAGCTGTAGCTCTTATGGCTGTATTAAACGCTGAATTATGTTGTCCGACTTGAGTGTGTCCATCATCTGATATCTCTATCCGGATACGGCTGTGAGCTTTAACGTACTTAGCCAACCCCAGGCCACGGGTGCGTCCTCGACCTTTCATTGTACTGGACTCACCTGTGCTAGCAGAGAAATCACCAGGGCCAGTTGCCTTTGCTGATGTAAATGGAGTCGCGTTAGCCCGTTTGCGATTGCCCGGTGCCATCTGCAAAAACCCATCGCATTAGCGTCATCAAATTGCTAAAACCAAGTTTAACTATAAATATTTCGAACTAAATGCCATAAAGAAAGAATAAGAAATTTTTCTAATGTATAATAAGAGCAAGCCCCATGCAGGCAGTACGCATCCATGAATGAACCAATTAAACCCTCGGCAGGGAAAATCCAATTTTAGCTTTCAATTCAATCAATGTTGCAACGATAAATCGCAAACGACGACACATCAACCAGCATCAATCTCTCTGTTCTGGGCAGAACAACAGCAAATTGCTGCTGTTCTGCCCAGAACAGGGAGATTGATGCTGGTTGTCCATCATTTACAACAATCATCATCATTCATCATTCATCAACATCATCATCATCATCATTCATCAACAATCATCATCATCATTCATCAACAATCATCATCATCATCATCAATGATTCCACTCTATTAACAATCATCATCATCATGCAAATTCATCATCATCATCATCATCATACATCAACAAGCATCATCATCATGCAAATTCATCATCATCAACAACAATTATATCATCAAATTCATCATCATCATCGACAACCATCATCATCAAATTCATCATCATCATCAATTAAAATCAACAAGTGAGACTTACCTGTAAATTCATTGCAGTAGAGTGGTTGGAGCCGAGAATGCAGAAGAAGAGAGTGGGAGGAGATGATTTGTTCGTTTGAGCCGAGGAAGAAGATGACACTGGTTTTAAGGATTTAAACGACATTTAGCGTCGAATTAATTTCATTTTAGCGTCGACTAATTCGACGCCAAAAAGTAGGCGGTTTATTAAAAATTTAGGGTTATTTTTCTGGGAAATTTAATTTTTTTAGTTAGCGTCGATTATTGTTTCGACGCTAAAGGACAGACATTTAGCGTCGACTTTTCTTCGACGCTAAATGTCTACCATTTAGCGTCGAATATATTTTTTCGATGCTAAATGTCTACCATTAAAAATAATAATAACAAATATATTATAGTTATACTATTAATAATTACGATAATATTTCAACCATATCTAAAGAGTAATTAAAATCAACAACCATACATTATAATCCAGAAAACTATTAATAATTACGATAATATTTCAACCATATCTAAGAATTATTAAAATCAACAACCATACATTATAATCCAGAAAAGTATTAATAATTACGATAATATTTCAACCATATCTAAAGAGTAATTAAAATCAACAACCATATATTATAATCCAGAAAATTATTCATCAATCACAAAATACAGTAACTTCATTAATCACTATTATCGTCGGTATTTGAGGATTCGTAACTGGAATCGAAGTCATCTTCAGTGTCAAATTGTTCTTCACTTGCTACTTCAACGCTCACTTCAGAATGATGAATTATCTCAACGTCTGTACTAGCTCGAGTTAATGTGATATTTTCAGGAACAGTGACAGTTGGTCCATAAAATATTTTTTCAGTAACTTCAAAGTTGCCGGAGACTTCTTCTGTTTCATCTGATATGTCAACTCTATCTTTCTCCTACGTGTCCCAGATGGCCCTATGTTGTAACTTTTCTACCACCATCCATCCAGTTCCTAACTTAGGATCAGATATGTATATCATTGAACGTGCTTGGGTACAAAAAATGTATGGATCATTCTTGTACCAAAAACGTTGAACATTAATTGACGTTAGATGATTACTAACTTGAATTCTCCTCTTTCTGGCATTTGTGTCAAACCACTTACAGTCGAATAGCACAATATGTCGTCTGGGTCGGTATATCAACTCAATGACCGATTGCAATACGCCGTAGAAGTCAATTAGATCTGAGCCGTGTTCTCATTGGACTACAATTCCAGAATTTTGAGTCACATGAGTAACATCTCGCTGTTCGGTATGAAATCTAACTCCGTTGACAATGCATCCATTGTACTCATAAGCCTGCTTTTGAGGCCCATAAGCCAAAGAAACCAACGAGGATTGGGAGTCCAATTGACCATTTTTCACTTGGTTGTTAATCTGACAATGAGAGAAATATATGTGTTAATATAACAAACTGAAATGTTTAATGTTAGGATAAAAATAAATATAAAATATTCTAACTTACAGTTGTCTCAAACCATTTAGGAAATTCTTTTTTGTGTGTTCCATCAACATTGTGGTCACCACCACATTGTACAATTGTTAGATGTTGCCTACAATAAATTATCACGGTTAATGTATGGCAAAAATACAGTAGTTATGCACCAGAAAAACTTACGTTAAATACGGTTGCACTTCATCACAATTACTCAATATAAACCAATGCGCACGTTGAACTTTCTGAAGGGTTAGTAATTTGACACCTACTGCTCCAAATGGTCTGCAATTTTGACGGAACACTGTGATATCTTGGTTATTACTTGCATCTCCATCATAGTTTCGTGGCCGACGATTAAAATGAGTTTCAATATTCTGCATGTACATCGAACAAAATGTTATTGCTTCACTTATTATAACAGCTTCAGCTATTGACCCTTCAGGGCGTGCCTTATTTTTCACATATTGTTTGTAATCTCCCAAAGCCCTGCAGATATGACAACAAGTTTGCATTAATACTAAATTCTATGCACATGAAAAAAGTTAAGAATTTTCTTATATAAAACTGTATATATATATATAGTACCTCTCAATGGGATACATCCATCTGTAATGGACAGGACCTCCCTTTCTAGCTTCAGCCGGTAAATGCACAGCCAAATATACCATGACATCAAAAAAAGCGGGTGGCAAAATTCGCTCCAGCTTGCATAGGATTATCACGATTCCTCGCTCAAGGTCGTCAATAACAGATGTGTTTAATGTCCTCTGACATAATAATAAAGAAGCCACATAGATCAAGTACGACATCGCATACATTCTGGGGGAGATAAGGTCGAATGCCAACATGAAGGAGAATCTCGAGAAGCACATGACAATCGTGACTCTTTAATCCCGTTATTGTATTATCTCTGACCCAACGCCCAATATTCGATGCATAATTATCAGGGAATTTAACCATTTTCAGCCAATCACAGAATGATTTTCTCTCCGATTGATTGAGCACATAACTAGCAGGAGGCTTAATAAGACCTCGAGAGGTGACTTATAAATGCAATTCACTGCGAATTCTAAAATCTTGTAGGTCCAATCTAGCATTTACAGTGTCTTTTGTCTTACCCGGAATATTGAATAGTGTACCCACTAAACTCTCACAAATGTTTTTTTCTATATGCATTACATCCAAATTATGTCGCAAACTCAGAGTCCCCCAATATTCTAACTCAAAAAAATACTTTTTCCTGTCCAATTCAACTCTTCAGGTAAGCGTTTTCAATTTTTATCTCTATTATTAGGATGTTTACCTGGTGTGCTGTCTCTGAGATGTTGATTTGGCAAAGTATGTCTAATCCAGACAATGGACTGGGCATACTCTGAGGTTCATGTTGACCGTTAAATAATTGAATCATCCGCCAAGGATGACTCAACTCAAGAAATCTCTTGTGCCCTGTGTATCCGATTTTATTCCGTAATCGTTGCGAAGGTGTTTGACCCGCACAAACTGGACATGCCATGTATCCCTTAGTGCTCCATCCAGATAATGAACCATAAGCTGGAAAATCATTAATGGTCCATAATAATGCGGCATGCATCTGAAAATACTACTCTGAAGCTGCATCATAGGTATGCACACCCACATTCCATAATGTTTGTAACTCATCGATCAATGGTCTCAAGTAAATATTTATATCTTTACCAGGTGAACGTGGACCAGGGATAAGCAATGACATAAACATGAACAGATCCTTCATACATTTCCATGGAGGTAAGTTATATGTAATGACAATAACGTGCCATATGCTATAAGAGTTGTACATATTCCCAAATGGGTTAAAACCATCAGAGGCAAGACCTAACCTGAAATTACGGGGGTCCTCAGCGAAACGAGGGTACATGTCATCAAATTCCTTCCATTCGGTTCCATCCGCAGGATGTCTAAGTATGCCCTTCGCACCGATCCTCTTTTCATGATGCCACATCATATCAGTCGCTGTGTGTCGTGACATGAACAATCTCTGCAGCCTGGGCGTTAAAGGGAAATATCGCAATATCTTTTGAGGCACTTTCTTCCCCATACCACGGACTTTGTACCGACTTTCACCACATATCGGATAATGTTCAAGTGATTCACACTCGGCATGAAATAATACACAATCAAACTTACAAGCATGAATGGATTCATACCCCATTCCCAGATCACGCAACATTTTCTTTGCCTCGTAGTACGACTTAGGCAATTCGCTTCCAACCGGTAACATTTGGGCCAGTAACTCTAACATCATATCGATACTTTTGTTGGTCATTCTGTTGATCACTTTAATGTGTAATAATTTCACAACGAAATTCAAGATCGACATTCCAGCACCTTCAAATGGAATTTTTTTTGCCTCATCAAGTAGTTCACTAAATAAATTTTGATCATTTCCACTTAACACTGGCATGTCACCACTAACACTATGACCAAGTTGTGGACCTTTTAAATCATGCAAAATATCGGTGATCTCATCGTTTGCAGGTTGATTGTAACTACTGCTCCCTTTGCCGGAATCAATAAACCGTGACTAAGAATGATACTGCTCACCGTGATAAATCCACGTACGGTAAGTTGGTGATATTCCTGGCATGTATAAATGATTATGAACTTCATCTAACCGCTTCCTTTTCCTATTCAAACAATTTGCACATGGACAACGAACACGACCTTCTGCATCAATGTGTTGCTTTGCGACTTCCATAAACTCATACACTCCATTACGATATTCAACACTCAATCTATCCAGAGAGCTCATCCAATTTCTATCCATTTCAGCAGAATACCTAAATATAATAATATAATTATTAGATATCATATTACAGTAATCAACATTACTAATTCATTAATACTTTATTTAAGCATATATATATATATATATATATATATATATATATATATATATATATATATATATATATTTGGTTGATAAATTAAATAATTTACCGAAAAATTCTATTTTGTTAATTAATATATTTACTCTACATATATGAATCATAAATCACTAACAAACAGCATATAAACAACATATATAATCATAAAAATTGAAAATAATAAAGAAATATGAAAGAAGATTTACCTTATCGGAAATTGATTACAATTTTATTGAAAATTTTTAGGAGAGTTGTGAGGTTGTAGAGGAGAAATTCTCAGATTTCAGAGGATGAAAATGAAGAGAATGAGAGAGAAAAAACAGAGGGGGAGAATGGTTGGTGACATTCTGCATTTTAATCTATCTTTAGCGTCGAAGCTGATTATTCGACGCTAATTGTTGTATTTTTTAGCGTCGAAACAACAATTTCGACGCTAAATGTTTGACATTTAGCGTCGACATAAATTTAGACGCTAAAGATTCAAGGATTGTCGGTGGAAACTTCATAAACCTTTAGCGACGCTATATAGTCGACGCTAAATATCTAGTTTTTGGCGTCGACACAGATTTTTGACGCTAAAAGTTTAATATTTGGCGCCAAAAATTATTGGAATAGTGAAATTATTTAGCGTCGAATATTATTCGACGCTATAGTCATAATTTTAGCGTCGAAAACTGTTTTCGACGCCAAAAGTTGAATGTTTGGTGTCGAAATTTTTTTCCGTCGCTAAAAATATGACAATTAGCGTCGAAAATGATATTCGACGCTAAAAGTGATTTTTGGCGTCGAATATTATGTCGATGCTAAATTTTTGGACGCTAAAAGCCATAATTCTTGTAGTGTGTCATTATCTATTATTGAATTGACTTATAAATCTATAATTAGGCTGATCCTAAATGGATGGACATGAAGTATATCAAAAACGCAAAAGAGAGAGAATGGGAAGTCCTACTTTTTTTTTTTTTTTTGCCTACTGAAATGCAAGAATCATGAAAATTTCATATTATCACTGTATTAATCGAAAGAGATTTTCATCTAATTAAGTTTAAAAAGTTAATGTAGATTTTTTCCACCATTTTCATTTATGAAGAATTAAAAAAAAATATCATTACACTAATAATAGGCTTTGTTCAAAGTAAACAAACTAGATTACTTAAATGTTGATTTATTAGAAAGGAAATTTTCTTCCATATTTTGGAACAGAGAGTAAACCTAACTTATTATACAAGTCCAGATATTATACTAAAATTGGCGTAAGAATTTTCAATTTCCACTTTAAAATAATTCTATGAATATAGATTTGTAGATCTCTATGAGATATCCAAATCAGGCCATAATTTAATGGTTTAAACTTTTTAAGGAAAATATCTTATGGGTCTATAGCTTTCTCTAAACATTATGTCTCTATTGTTTTAATACTAAAAGTTTATATAGACCCTAGTTGTATTTGTACTATCAAAGGAAAAAATTTCTTAAAAATCATGTTCAGGTGAATGATTAATTTGTCTCCTTTGTTATGCCCTTTCACATGATTTTTGTAGAAGTAATATTGCCTTCAATCATACTCTTGCCAACAGCATTCAAGTTTGAAGCTGGATTTTCACAATTCTATTCAAGATATCCCAACATTTTTGGTTTATAAGTTAAAATTAAAAGAAATTTTTTTTTTAAATAAAACTAATGAATCAAATGAAATTTAGTGTTGTGTTCCTTAATGATATTTTGATATATCCAGAACCCCAAGGGGTTGCCTCAGTGGTAAAGGCTTTGGGCTTGAGTGGTTTGCTCCCTCTCAGGTTCAAGGTTTGAATCCCACTAAATGTATTT